>CM053762.1:970872-1075598 GCA_028658305.1 Pachyuromys duprasi | reverse complement strand
GCCAGACAGACACAGACAAATGCAAGTAGAAGACAGATTTCAGAAGTCAGTTTTCTCTTTTAACCATGGGGTCCTAGGAATCAAATTGATTATCAGTCTTGGCAGCAAACCTTCATCCACTGAGCCATTTTACCAGTCCTTCCCCTCTCTCAACTTTTTCACTATGTAGTTCTGTCTGGCCTGGACCATGTTGCTCTTGAATTTAGTGCTGGATTAAAGGTGTAAACATTACAGTCTTGTCATTTATATACATTATTGTGCTCATACAACTTGAGATTACCCTAAGGGTTGGCCTCAACTTTGGCTCTCCTTTCAAGTGCTTGGCTTAGAACTGTGTGCTATAACACACAGCTTTATAATTTAACCTTATGGAAGTGGCAATGTATTAGAGAAATTGAGAAAAATTAAAACAAGCTTATTTTTAAGACAAAGTCTCTAACTCAGGCTGACTTACAACTTGTGATGATTGTCTTGCCTCAGCTATTCAAATGCTAGGATTATAGGTGCAAAAAATAATTCCAGTGGTCAGAAGTCGTTTTATCCCTATCTTATAGATAGGTGTGTTTATGTGGTTTTCTTCACCGTGCTGAGAATTTGCTCATGCTAGGTGAATGTTACCACTAAGCTAAACCATAGTGCCACATCAATTTATTTAAAAAAATTTTTTTTGGTAATTATTAAGGCAATGTCCCATTTCTAAGCCCAGGCAGACCTTGAACTTATGGTTCTCCTTGACTCTACCTCTATAGTGCTAGGGGATTATGGGTATATACTACTCTTCTAGTATATAGCATTTTTAAAAAAAATTTTTTTTTGAGATACTTCTGGCTTTCCTTTCTTGTGCAGACTTGGCTAAATTTACAGAGATTAGTCTGTCCCTGGAGTGCTAAGGTCAAAGGCATATACCATTATGCCTGGTTTTTGTAAGATAAGGTTTTACTGTGTGTCCCAGACTAGCATTGAATTCAAAGTGAACTTCGGCCTATGTGTCCAGAATGCTAAGATGACAGGTATGCTGCCAGCATGCTTGGCTTCCTACTACATTACACTGGTTTGTTTTACGTATATATGTGTGTGAACATGTTTAAAATATATAATACATTTTGTATTTAATACAAAATACAATTTATATACTTATATACATGTATGTATTTTAAATAGAAGTATATAAATTTTTGGTGGGCATGTTTATATGAGTAGCAAGTGCGGAAGCCAGAAAGTAGCTTGAGGAGTTGCTTTTCTCCTTTGACTTTGTGGGTTTAAGGGATTGAACACAGGCTGTCAGGTCTGTCAGTGAGTGCCTTTATTCACTGACCATACCTTGGTGGCCATAACTTTGAAAGTTTTCTCTTTTCCTGTGGGTCAAAAAATAGTCTGAAAGCCATACCGTGTTCAGACTTTTTGCTGGTAAGCCAAAAGTCATTTACAGCTATATTGACTGGACGAGTAACACGAATTACATCTTTCTCTTTGCTCAAAGATTTATTTTGGGTTTTTTGTTGTTGTGTTTATTTGGTTTGGTTTTTTGAGACAGGGTTTTCTCTTTTTGTAGCCTGGAACTTTCTATAGATCAGGCTGGCCTAGAACTTTGAGAGCTGCCTCTCAAGTGCAAGGTGTGCGCTGCTACCACATGCCTTTGTATTTTGTTTGTTGTTGGGTGGGTTTTGAATCAGGTTATTCTATAGCCAGGGTTGGTTTGGAACTCACTATAGGGAGAGCTCCAGGCTGGCCTCAAACTTGTGGTCTTCATGTCTTCTCCTCAGCTGCTGGGGTTGGTTGTAAGCCACCATGCATATCAGGTGTGTGTGTGTATGGTTTTGGTTTTTTTTTTTTTTTTTAACCCTGAGGAAGACTGAGGCAAAAGGATTGTAAATTCATCGCCCTCCTGGCCTACACTGTGAGACCTGTGTCCCCAACCTTTGTCTTAAAAAGACAAAAGACAACAGGGTGTGGTGGTGGTGGTGTACACCTGTAATCCCAGCACTTGTGGAGGCAGAGGCAGGCCTCTGTGATTTCCAGGCTAGCCTGGTCTATAACACCTTATGTCCAGGACAGCCAAGGCTACAACAGAGAAACCCTGTCTCTGGAAAAAAAGACAAAAGTTTTTTGTTGAGGGAGATGTGCTTTACCTTTGCAGTTCTGGGGGTTGCATTCTGGATACTGTGCATGCTCGCCTCGCATTGTGATAGCTGCACTTAGTTATTTTCTCAAATTGGATAAACTCTTGGAATTGTGACTTCTAGAGAACTGTACCAGTGGAAAATAGATTGAAAGGATTAGGGCAACAGATTTGGTGAGAAAAGACTTACAGAAAGTGATAGTGGAGATGGGTCTGCAACAGGTTTTATGAGTATGTTAGAGCTTGATGGATTACATCAGATGAGCATAGGAAGAACTAAGAATGGTGGGCTTGGTGTGGTTGTGATGCGTGCCCATAGGATTTGCTGAAGGAGACAGAGGTAGGAGTTTAAAGCCAGCTACACATTTTGTCTGGCAGAGGCAGTCAGGAATCTCAGTTCAAGGGTACTGTAGTGTACGAATACAGCTCCAGAGCGTCTAGGACTACACAGAGAAACCCTATCGAAAAACAAGGTGGGCTTAGTATTTGAGTGCTTTTGGCTCCTTTCACAGGGAAATGTGTAAGTTATAGGAATGGTTAAAGATAAAATAAATTTTTCACAAAGTCAGAAAAAAAAAATGAGGTCTTAAGGAATAGATCTGGTGATGGTTGAAATTGCCCTGTTTTGTATTATGGCCTCTTTAGTGGAGTGAACATCTATGGTATTGATGAAATTTAACATTTTGGGAGAGTTAGAGTCTCAATTCCATACTGAAATATTTGCTTACCAATCTAAATATACAGATTTAAAATGTTGCAGAAATAACTTCAGAAGCCTGACCTATAACTTAGAGTGCTTGCCTATTGTGGACAAAGCCCTGGGTTTGATAGACTAAGCAATGACTAGGATAATACAAGTAGGTTCACATAAGTATAAGGATCCTTAACAGTGAGAGAAGATGGTTTAGGGATATAGCTCAATGGACTGTAGTTCATCCTTGAAGGTTCAGGACCCTGCCTGGGTTCAAGCCCTATTCCTCCCCCCAAAGGGAGAGCAACAGAGAAGAGAGACCATAGAGATGCAATGAGAAAAATCTTTCCTTTGATAGCTTTGGAAATGGAGAAAAGGAGTTAGTAGCCAAGGTATTAGTTAAAGCTGCAGAAAGGAGTTAGTTCCATTTCAGCTAATTCCTTGATTTTAGCTGTAAGAGATGTGTTGGATTTTTGGCATACGTGTGTTTTGTCTGAATTGTTAAACCAACCAGAGAAAAGCTAGTACTATACCCAACCAATAGTACACGAGGAAAATGAGTTAAAAATTGTAAATTGGCAGTTATTAAACATGTTAAAAATGGCTTTATCCTAGTGGTAGAACACTTGCCAAGGAGTTCAAGGCCCTAAATAAATCATAAAATAGACATCATAAAAAGTCAGTAAGGGTCCAAAAATGTGAAAAGACACTTGTTTTGTGGCCGTGGGGAAAAATCATCTGATTTGGTGAAAGAAAAGCAGGGCTGAGATGTAAGGCTGAGGAGAAATGATTAGAAAAATACAGAAACTACAAATGGTGGCACACACTTGCAGTCCCCAAACTTGGGAAGTTGAGGAAGGAGAACAATGAGTTGGAGACTCATTACATAGCAAGACCTTGTCTCAAAACAAAATTTATAGGTCAAGTGGATGAAAAGGACTAGGTACAGTATATAAGCAACAGCTGCTTATAACATGGTATTTATGTGAATGAATGCATTTTTTCATTCACTTGGTATGAAGTGTTTCTCAAGAGCAGCAACAGACTTTGTTCCTCTGGCCCTGCAGCTTTACCCTAGCGAGTAGAGATCTGTGGACTCCTGAAAGTTTGAAAAGACAAACGACAGAATGCTTTATCTTTTCTACAGCAGTGGTTCTAGCCTTCTAATGCTGTGAACGTTAACCTAATTTTTGTTGCTACTTCATAACTAATTTTGCTACTGCTAATGAATCATAAAGAAATACAGTTTTCATATGTCCTTAGACAACCCCTTTGAAAGGGTTGTTCAGTTCTCCCCTCCCCCAACGGGTTGTGGGCTGCTGTTCTAGAACCTAATCAATAGGGGATATGGCTCTAGCAGAAAAGGAAACTGACATCTTCAGTAACCTAGACTTTAAAGAAGACAAATGGGATTTGTCTAGTTGAACTACTTTATTAGGATTTTCTCTTTGTCTCTATTTCCCTACCCACAACTGTTTTGGTTTTGGTTTATGGGATACTGGGTACCATTACTGCCATACTTCACTGACTGGATTTTTTCAGCAGGGGTCTACGAACACCAACAAATTTAGCTAACAACCTTTGGATAGCTCTGGTAGGGGGAACCTTGGATGTGGAGGATAGGCTCTGCTTTTCCACAAGGGTCCAAGGACAATGCTTACGTTGGCGAGGATTCTGAGCATCACCAACCTTTGTCTTTTGTTGATCCCAGGGACCAGCAGCATTTGGGAGAAGCTGCTGAGCAAGAGCAGTGTGTGAACTCTGAGCTTTGTACTGAGACTTGTTAGAAAATGTGTGTATAGGGGCCTCTGCTGGTCTACAGGCCTGGGCAGGGTGGTTTTTCCCTGTGACAGTGGATGATCCTAATTCTGCATTCCCTCGTCCACATTTCTCTGCTTTGCATTTTCTGGGGCTCCTTCCTTGGGCTGATAGTAGTACTAAAGTCTTGTCTTGTCTCTGGCCAGAGATCAGAACCTCAGAGGACTCTCCCATTCCTGAACAGTTTTCATCAGTGTTCATATAAGCATGACCCAGGGATGGGATTTGGACCACTACCTTCTTTTCCCTCCTCTTGTTTTTCTGAGACTCTTGTTCTTCTCTGCTGGCAGCTTGTAGCTGAGCTTGAGGAGAGTGGGAACAGTGAGGAGCCTGGGCAGGCAGAGGTTCTATCCTTTGAATTTTGGGTGCATGACAACTTGAAAAGCAGGGGTGCAGATTAAGAGGTTGGGTCTGTTGGGGACAAGAGGAAAGTCCCCATGGTTCTGGAGTTAGGGGTTTAAGAACTGGGGAGCTGCAAAATGAGTGATCGGAACCTGGGGATTTGAAAATGGGGCTCTGGTGTAGTTTCTTCAGTTTGAGCTTTAATTCTCTACTCCATTGCCAGGCATAGATCACAGGCTGATCACACACCTCTGAGATAGCCCCACCCTGGGAGGATGCAGCCTCTGCTTTTGCTTCTGAGAATATCTTTTCCTTCTGTAGGCCAGACTTTGGGGCTTTAGCTAGAATGGGTGTTGGTTGCAGAGGATTCTCTACTGGCAGATTGGGACCCTGGGAGGCCTCTCTTTCTTGTACGTTTCTACATAAAAACTCAATGTTGGAATGTGGCTCTTGTGATGGAGCAGAGAAAAAGGTGGGGCCTGGTAGTTCAGTGACCCAGAAATCCTTTCTCTGCTCTACTGCTGATTCCATAGGCTTAGAGCTGCACTGGCCTCCAGAAAGCTCACTTATGTGAGAGTTTGGAGGTAGACTGCATTCCCAAACTGAGGATGCAGAAACAGAACAGTTTTCATTCTGCTGCATGTACTCTCCAGCAGGCTTAAAGTCAGATAGGGCTCCTGAGGGGCTAGCTCCAAGCAGGTGTTGGGATAAGCTTTGAGCTGGTAGCTCAGAGGTCAGTAGGTTTTTTCTCTGACTGTCCCCACACCAAGCTTTAGATTTAAATGAGTTCTCTATGGGACTAAGTCTGAGAGTTTGCTGTACAAGAGCTGGGTATGGGTTGAGGTTCAGAAGTGGAGGCTCAGAAGACAAACATTTTCCTGTATTGCCAGTATCCTTCCATGTAGCTGCTAATGTAGGGAAGTCATCCACAGTATTGATAATTTGTGGCACTAGAGGTGGTATATGGGCAGGATGTGGGGAGTCAGACACCCGGAGATGGTTTCTCTGCTCCTTTGTCTCCCGTAAAGCTTTAGGTTCTAACAAGATTCTTTGGGGCCCCATTATTGCAAAGTCTGGCAGAGAGGCAGAGGGAAGGCTAGGAGATGAAACTAGGTCTGCATAGACACAGGAATTTTCTGTACTAGGTCTACCCTTCAAGTGAGTCTTAGATCCCAATGGGACACACTCGGGGGTGGTTTCATAAAAACCCAAGTTGAAATTGTCCAAAGTTGGAGTTTCAATGGCCCAGAGATTGCCTGAGTTTTCTCTGCATTGCCGTTGGGCCTCATATCCAGACAGGTCCTCTAGGGGACTCTCTTTCTGGTATCCTGACAGGGTGTCTAGAGGACAGGGGTCTGACACTGGAGACTTAGAAACAGATGGGTTCTCTGTGTATTCCATGTTTCCCCAGAAGTCCTTAGGTGCAGACAATCTTCCTTTGGGGTTAACATGTTTTACTTCTGATAGAGAATCTGGTGGTTGATAGGAGGCTGATGTTAAGGGATCAAAGGCTTGGGGATTGTCTTTATATACTATGTATCTCCTCTGAGTTTCATATTTACGGGGAGTTCCTGGAGGATGAGTACCTTGAGGTTCAGTCATGTGTGCTGTGAATTGACAAGGGGCCAAGATTGGAATCTCATAGCTCCGAGGGTTCTCTTTTTGCACGGTGGTTTCCCAGAGAGCTTTTAATCCAGACAGGTCTCCAATAGGGTTGAGACTCTGGCATTTTGTTAGGCAAGTTGGGTGTGGGCTTGCAGTTGGCATTGCACATTCAGAGGCTTTTGGGTGTTCATTTTTCATGGTTATCCATGGCACCTCAAACCTATTTAGGACTTCCTGAGGATTAGAAGGATATGACAGAGAGGCAGAAGGTGATTCTGGATTGTGTTGGTGGAGGCTGGGGTCCCCTGGCATCTCCCTCCAGGCCTCAGATGAACATAGGAATGTGGAGGGTGTGATGTTTTTGAGTTGAGGCTGTGGGAACAGAGCTCGACTCTCAGGGACACAAGAAACCTCTTTGTTGTGTGAAAACCACTGTGTGTGTGCCTTGGTGTCAGATACAATCCCCTTGCAGCCCATAGGCAAAGGCTTAAGATTGGAGGACACTGGTGGGATAGGAGGGGAAGGTTGAGAACCTTCCAGATCTTCCATCATATGGGCTTCAGGGGTAGGATAGTAAGTTGAGTGATAAGAGGGAAGCAACAGTTTGTACACAGGCAGGAAGGCAACCTTGTTGAAGAAGACAGAAGGACAAATAGATAGCTTTCGTGGAGAGGGGCCTTCTGAGCTCAGAAAAATAGTCTCCAAGGACTCACTGTGTAGAGAGGGAAGACCCCAGAAGAGCTGGCTTTTTCTCTGCTGCAGGGACCTCCCTGAAGCTATCTTGTTTCTCACAGGCAGGTTGG
The DNA here is from genome assembly GCA_028658305.1 of Pachyuromys duprasi. Classification (NCBI taxonomy): domain Eukaryota; kingdom Metazoa; phylum Chordata; class Mammalia; order Rodentia; family Muridae; genus Pachyuromys; species Pachyuromys duprasi. The sequence continues at coordinate 1,068,220 of CM053762.1, read as the reverse complement.
TCAGGATCTGGAAGGTAGGGAAGGATCTGGAAGGGTTTGAGGGTTGTGCGAGCACTTGTTCTTGTGGCTCTGTGGACTTGGGGAGGCCCTCAAAACTACAGGATGGCTGGGCTGGGGCTGCAGTGAATTGATTTCCAATGGGAATGTCTTTGGAAGGAGAATATGGTTTTTGTGGATCCAGAGATAATTCTTCCTTTTCTTCCCCATCCTCCTCTTCCTCTGATTTTTGCTTCCACAGGCAATCAAGGAAGGTCAAATGGTGTAGAAGTTTTAGGCCCTAGGGAAAAGAGCATGGTACTATTAGGTATGAGAGCTCCTTAGAGACATGTGATGTGTCATACTTTCATTAGTCTCTGTTCTACATTCAGCTCACCTGCCTCACAGCTCTGGTCAGTGGCCGCTTACCAGGCTGTTTATCCATTGCTAATGTCAGAGCCCAGTTCTCATTTAGAGATCAGCATTTCCTCATGTACCCTAGGATCAGTGAGTACTCACTTGCTTTTCAAACCTATGTCACTGATCACTCACCCAGTCACTAAGCTATAGGCTTATAGTCCCTTATCTGGGTGCACATCCATAACAAGTACCTCACATGTCATTTTAGTAGTTACCCTGTTCCATGTCCAAGGTCAGTGGTCACCTACCTTGCCTTGCATCATCATGTCGCCAAAACACCAGGGCTGAAGCTGTTGCCATCTCCCAAGCTGCCACCATCTTCGGATCTGCCAAACCATGAACAAGAATAGTATCACCAGATTTCCTGGACTTTGAAGGCAGATGCTGCTGCTGCAGTGTCTGCAGGCCAGAGCATGGGTCAGCTGGCCTTGGAGAAGACCCATATCTCCCTTCGCCCTAAGTAGGTCTTCTAGCAGCCATTCCATTTTCTTCAGCCGAGTGGCAGTTTATTGAGGTCATCACTACATCATAGAACACAGAACCTCAACTCCCACATGGAGCTGCCTCCTCTTCTCATACAGTGGAGTCTCAGTGCTCTGCTTTTGATGGCCATGATCAGAACTTTGTGTGCTTTAGGACATGCATTTTTAACACTGAACCGTGCTATCAAACTCTCTGTCCATGAAACCTCAACCAAACAACTTAGTACCTCATGTTTTTGTTGTTAATTTTGAGACAGGTCTTTCTTCATGTCCTGGCTGTCCTGGAACTCACTCTGTAGACCAGCCTGGCTTTGAACTCTGCCTACCTCTATCTCCCAAGTGCTGGGATCAAAGGTGTACACCACCACATTCAGCCTATTGCCTCTATTTTTAGGATTAAATGAATGTGTGTACTTAGAACAATACCTGGTATATAGTATATTGTGAGTGTTCCTGTATGCTTTATGTGTTTTTCATTTCATCCCTAGCACAATTGGTTTTTAATGGCATTTTCATAGTACTAATTTGGTTATTTCTCATCCCAACCCCTTTGTCTTTGCTGTCTCCTTATACCACTACACTTCTGTCCCATATAGTATCCCGCTTCCCATTCACATTACATGATCTGTTACCTTTCTATCTTTTTTTTTCATTGAAGCCCCTTTTTCCTACTTTCCTGATTTCCTCCTACACTCACCCTTACGTAAATACACATACAGGAAAATTAGAAGCTGGGCCCTGCATACAAGAGAGAACATTTAGCATTTGTCATCCTGAGCCTATGTCTTAGGATTTTTATTGCTGTGATGGAATACTGTGGTCAAAAGAAACTTGGGGAGGAAAAGACTTATTTCAACTTTTACTTCCACATCATAGTTCATCAATTGAGGGAAGTCGGGGTAGAAACTCAAGATAGAACCTGGAACCAGGAACTGATACAGAGGCCATGGAAGAGTGCTTCTTACTGGCTTGCTCCTTATGGCTTTCTCAGCCTGATTTCTTATAGTACTCTGGATTATCAGCCCAGGGTTGGCACCACCCAACCCTGCACAATACACAATGGCCTGGGCCCACTAACATTAATCATTAGTTAAAAAGATGCATTATGGTCTTGCTAACTGGCCAATCTGATGACGGCATTTTCTTAACCGAGGTTCCCCTTCCCCAGACGATTTTAGCTTGTGCCAGGTTGACATAAAACTAGCCAGCACAGCTTGGGTTATCTCAATTTGTATATTTTCCATTTCTATCCATTTTCCAGAAGTTTTAAATTTTTATTTTTTTGCATGCATACTTGTATATTTTTTCTTTATGAATGAATAAAATTCTATTGTGTATATGTCTTACTCAGGGTTTCTATTACTGTGATGAATCACTATCATCAAAAAACAAGTTGGGGTGGAAAGGGTTTATACTTATACTTCCAGATCACAATCCGTCATTGGAGGAAGTCAAGACAGGAACTCAAGCAGGGCTGGAATTTGGGGGCAGGAGCTGATGCAGGGGCCATGGAGAGGTACTGCTCACTGGCTTGCTTCACATGGCTTGGTCAGCCTGCTTCTTACAGAACCCAGGACCACTAGCCCAGGGATGGTACCACCCACCATAGGCTGGGCCCTCCCCCATTGATTAACTAATTGAGAAAGTGCCTTACAGCTGGATCTCATGGAGGCGTTTCTCAAATGAGGCTCCTTCCTCTGATGGCTCTAGCTGTGTCAAGTTGACACACAAAACCAGCCAGTACAATATGTATCACATTTTCATTATCCATTTTTCTGGCAGTGAATATATAGGCTGATTTCATGTTCTAGCTACTGTGAATAGAGCAGGGGGGAAAACTCACAAAAAGCCACAAAAAACTCACAAAAAATGTGGATGTGCAAGTATCTATGAGATAAGCTGTAGAGCCATTTGTGTATATACCCAGGAGTGGTATTGCTGAGTTAAAAGGTATACAGTGGTTCTATTTTTAGTTTTAGGGTTTTTTTGTTTTGGTTTTTGTGAAACCTCCACAATGATTTCCATGACACCAGTTCACTCTCACAAGTGTGGGAATATAGGAGAATTCTGCCGTTTTCCCATTCACCCTTTCTTCAAACCCTCCCTCCCCCCACATTGGATTTATATTGACAGGGTCTCCCTTTGCCATGGTGACTGTTTTGGAACTCACTATATAGCCTGGACTGGCCTCAAACCCATGGCAATTCTCCTCCCTTAGTCTCTTTAGTGCTGGGATTACAGGAATGAACCATCATTCCTAACTTTTCATCTTTTAGATTTTTTTTTTCAAGGCAGGAGCTCATTATGTAGTCCTCCTGGCATAGAACCTGCTGTGTAAGCCAGGCTGGCCTAGGATCCATAGAGATTAGCTGGAGTGTATGTGTGTGTGTGTTTGGATGTTGTGGGGTGTCCTCACACTGTTGAGCTAAAGTAGTACTCCTCCCTCAGCCTCTAAAATAGGTGAAACTATAGGTTCAAAGAAGAATAAATGTGTACAAGTTCAACATCTTCAAACTTTTCTTTTTTCTTGTTTCCCCTCATACCTACCCCAGACAAGGTTTCTCTGTGTAGCCCTGGCTGTCCTGGAACTCTCTCTGTAGACCAGGCTAGCCTGGAACTCAGAGATCCGCCTCCCTCTGCCTCCCAAATGTTGGAGTTAAAGGAGTGTACCACCACTTCCTGGTGTGTTCAAACTTTGAATTACAGAGAAAAACTACAAACTCATTAATTAAATGTAGAAAACCACATTATTCATACATGGTGAATGTCTATAGTTTACCTAAACAAAAGAGAATGAGAATTAGCCCCAAGCCTTTTTTTCCATAAAATTTCATTATTGTGGATAATTATAGTTTTTCAGAGAAAATTATGGATAGAAAAACCATATTGGTTTTATGTGAATTGTTATTTGGGAGCAATGAGACCACTGGTAACTTTAATCACCACATTTTCTGTTCTGGAAATGACAGTCTCTTTTCAGTCTGATTGTAAACATACATGTGTGCTCAACTGGCAGTAAGTACATAATAAAAAAACTGTAATATAGGGGCATGCAAAGGGTGCTAAGAGGAAAAGGATCCCAGAAATGCACAAAGTGGCAACAAGGAATGATTGGCTGGAATTGGAAGTTCTTTTTAGTCACCTTTGTCTTTTGCTCCATGTGTAAGGATATGTATGAACTCAGTGGAGTTGGAATTCCCCATTTTGTCAGTATGCGCTTCTATGTACTACTGATCCAATTTTCTATCCGAAGCTGATTGCCCATGTTTGTCATCAGTTCAGGCAATCCTGAGTGGTGCCAGTTGTTGCTGCTTCTTCATCCTCTTCTATACATTTTATTTTATGTATATGATGTTTTGCTTGCATGCATATCTGTGCACCACATCCCTGCCTGGTGTCCAAGGAGGTCAGAAATGGGATTGAATCCTCTGGAACTGAAGTTACAGATGTGGATGCAGGACTTGATCCTGGGTCCACTGGAAGAGCAGTCATTACTCTTAAATTTGGATTCATCTCTTCAGTTTCTACCAATCTTTATCAAAGCAAGCTAAAGCATTTCTGATGTCATTTTCAGAATCTGTGTGTGCCATTCAGCAAACATGCTGGGTCCAAAGCTTCAATCATCATAGCATCCAGATACTTATCAGCTGGGGTTTTCTCCAGTGATGCCAGATTATCATGTGAACCTGCTCTGCCAATGAAATCATCTGTTTTGGTCAGTCGTGTTGAAGGCCTTCTTGAATTCGTGGATCTGTAACCATTTATATATGGCAAACATATTGGATGTTGCATGCTGAAGGGCTTCTTGGTGATCTTGTTCTTGACCCTTTGGATTGACATGGTGATTTCATCCCTGCACAACTGTGAGAGTCAGCATACCTTGGTGAAACCCTTGCTATCATGATCCTTCTCTTTTATTTCTTGTCCTTCAGCATCAGTGCAGAGGGGAAAATACACAGCAAGTAGGCATTTATTGCCAAGGTCTACCTGTTCAGCTCAGAGCTCTCAAGGGTTAGCTAGTTTCCTCTTTTCAGGGGCCACAGTCTTCGAGAATGTTCATTGCTAGAGCTCATTTCTGTCAGCAAAATACTTTTCAGTGAGGAAACTAAAAGAAGAAACCAGCAACCAGAATACCAGCTCTCTGGTTCTTCTTATCCCTGAAAATGACTGAATGCCCACCAGGTGGCAGTGTGATATGCGTAGAACAAACACCCCAAGACCAGCTTTCTGAGTCTTGTTGATTTTGGACAAATTATTTAACTTCCCTGAGGCTTAGATTCTTCCTTGAGATACTTGGCCTGTGTCCCTCAGGATGCTTACAATGAGCATATGGGATAATGGACAAGAAAGTGCTTTGAGATACACAATGTTATTGCATAACTGAGCCCATTAGTTGAGCCCATTAGTTGTCATTGGTCTCTCTAGTCCCCCAGTGCCTCACACAAAAGACTGTTTTAAACAGCTTCTGTACAGCTTTTTCTTGCTCCATCTCCATCACACATGGCCAAGCTTTGGAGAGAGCTTACCAGAAAACAGCTTATGAGACTCAAGACTTGCTTGCTCTTGGGAATGGGATGGGGATATGGATGGGGGTTGGTATTCATTAAACTCTTCTGTACCCTTCTTCTTTGTATGATCCATGACAGTCTAGAACCCTAGGGCAGGTGGGATTGAGATGAGGAGTAGAGATTTTATGAAAGAAATCTTTGGCATGAAGAATAAAAGAACTATTATGAATTAGTGATGGGAGAATGTGACTGGCCCTCAGGCTTGTGAGGCCTTCCTGTACCCATTCTGCCCCTGTCTGCAGTAGGCACTGCCAGTGTTTCGCAGCCATCTGGGAAAGATTCTTACTGAAGGCAGATTGGAGCAAGTTTCCTGCTGAGAGGATCTGATGAAGCAAGAGTAGAAGCTAACCTGTTTGGGAGGTTAGGAAAAATGCTGCTTCTGTTTCCCCATGCTCCCCAGCTCCTCTGCTTCTGCTGTGTCCCTGGGCTCCCCAGTTCCTCTGCCTGAGTCTCCCTGGCTTCCGCTTCCATTCTGCGACCAGACCTTCTCAAAACCCGATTGACAGTCTCTTTGTGTGATCCTGTTCAACACTAGCCTGTTTTTGAACCTTTCAGATACACACAATGGAAATCACATCAATATAGCAGCTATAGAGGCCTGGGAATCCTGCAGAGACGGAGTTTCCATGCCATACTCTCTACCTGCGCTTCACTTGTAATTTTGCCCACATGTTAGTTGGCTTCCCTCATCTTTAATGCACTACAAGAACGGTAGCTCTATTCTCTGTCACAAAGTCCACTTTGCCCTTGTCTATGTACTGTCACTAACCTCCTTACTCGTCTACTCTTGACATTAATGATATTTAATTACATCTATTTACTTACTTCAGTACATGTGTGGACACAAATGCCATGACACGTGTGTGCAGAGAGGACAGTTTGCAGGAATTGGTCCTCTTTTTCCACCATGAGGATCCCAGATGTTGAGCTCGGGTTGTCCGTCTTGGCAGGCAGCAGCATTGCCCATGGAGCCATCTGGCTTGCCCTCCTTTTCCTGTAGTGCTCTTCTAGAGATCTGATCAGTTCCTTGTTCTTAGTTAACTTTTGATTCCACTTCAGCCCTGCCAACAGGGTCTCTGCTACCAGGCACTCTTCTTTCCAAGCACATCTTTCTTGCTGCTGACTCTGCTGCCTGTGGATATGCGGTCCAGCCCTGTGCCACAGCTGCAGTGCTCGGGGCACCTTGGAGCTAAACTCAGAAAAACACATCCTTACGTAGTCATTTTCCAGCAAACAGCCCCTTAGGTGGCATGGTTCAGGCTCCTTTCAAAGGAGCCTTGTTTCCACAAGATAGGGTCTCTGAGGGCTGGGGTACTGCCCTTGGGATCTTCTCATTGTGTCTATGCAGAGCGTAGGTTTCTCTTCTCTTTTAAAATTTTTTCTTTTAATTTTCTCCAGTTTTATGTGCGTTGTTGTATATGTATGCATGTTTTGTGTATGTGTACATATACATGTATCCTTTTGGGCATAAAGTATTATTTTTTAGAATGTGTACACATCAACTCAAATTTGAAGTACTGATTTATGCAGGAGTATTTTTTCTCTAAAAATTTCTTAGATTTAGTGCACACTGCCTAGGTGAGCTGAAGAGGGTGTTGGTTCTTCTGGGACTGGAGTTACAAGCCTTGTGAGCTGTCATATGGATAAGATAAAAAAATACAAATAAAAATATTTGTACACACTTTTGTTTTTATCTTTGTAATTACTTTTACTAGTCCTCTTTATTTCTGCATGTACATTTGGGTGCCTGCTTAGTCTCCTTTATGTCAGCCTGAAGGACTGTCTTTAGGAATTTCAGGGCATTTGCTGGTGATTTTCTCAGTCTTTATCTAGGGATGTCTTGACTTCTCCTTTAGTGTTTTTTTTTTGAGACAGAGTCTCACTGTGTAGCCCCAGCTGTCTTGACGCTCACTAAGTAGACCAGGCAGGCCTTGAACACCATATAGCCACCCACCTCTGCCTCCAGAGTACTGGGATCAAAGGTGTGTGCCACCTGTTTTTTGCTTTTTATTTTTTGGTTTTTTGAAACAGAGTTTCTCTGTGTAGTTCTGGAGATTTGTGCTTCTGTGGAGATTAAAGGCGCATGCCACGACCACCCAGCTACCTGTTTTTGTCAGTGTCTGTCCACTAGACTTTCCCTCAAACTTGCTATCTAGCCCAAGGTGGACTGGAATTCATAGTCCTTCTGACTTACTCTCTTCATTTCAGGGACTACAGAAAAGCATCACCATGTCTCCTTCATGTTGACAGGCAGTTTTTCTGGGTATAGAATTTCTCCTCTAACCCTTTTATTATATCACTAGTGCTTTTTGATCTGCATGGCTTCTGATTACAGTCAGCTCCTAACTTACTGAAGTTTGATGTGATGTGTTTTCCATACCCACCTGAAATGTTTTTTTTTGTTTGTTTGTTTTGTTTTTTTATTTTTCCCTCCTGCTGGGATTGAACAGAGCCTCTCACATGCTAGTGAACACTTGCCAATGATCTCCATCACTGAGCATTTTGGGTATACAGATTAATAAGGTCTCTTATCATTTCCTTCTTTTTCCTCTTCCTTTTCTCCTCCTTTCATTTCCTAGTGCTAGGGTATCAAACCCATGGTTTTGCACATTTTTTTTTCTCTGATTCTCAAATTGAATAATTCCTTTTATCTTTAAGTTTACTGATTTTTGTCTATCTTCCTAATATGTTCATATTACTATCAAAATTTCGTTTCAGTTGTATTCTTCAACTCCAAAGTTTCTATTTGTTGATTTAAAAACTTCTCACCGTAATATTAGCTCACAAGCCAATAGCCTGCTTCTAGGGTGCTATCAGATGTGTACTTCAGCTGCATACCAGATATAAAGGACTGGCCCATCACTGCACACTCTCCTCTGCTTCAGTTTCTCTTCCCTTCCCTTCCATGTGCCTGGGGTTACACCCCCCCCCCCCTGCTCTATGGTTCTGTCTTTCTCTGTGTGTGTGTCTCTCTCTCCATCTGTGTACAATAAATTTCTTCACACCAGATCTTTTTATGTATTTTACTTTTCTTTTTGATCCCCTTTGTTTTTTTTAAGACATGGTTTCTCTGTGTAGTCCTAGCTGTCCTGAAACATACTGTGTAGAACAGGTGCCCTCCAGCTTAGAGATCCAAGTGCCTCTGCCTCCTGAGTGCTCGGATGGTGTGCTACCTTCACCAATACCACCTGGCATATTTCACCTTCTTATGAGTGTTTTTGCTTGAATGTATGACTGTGTACCACCGTCATGCAGTGTCTAAGGAAGCCAGAAGATGGCATACAATCACCTATAACTGAAGCTACAGACAACTGTGAGCCACCTTGAATCTTGGAAGATCAACCAATGCTCTTAACTGCTGAGCCAAATCTCCAGTCCTACCCCTGAAAAGTGTTATAGCTGCTTAGGAACTGTAACTTTAGTACTCTCACTCTAACATTGTCTAAACATCTCTTGGAATTTTCCTTTCTTGACCCAGGCATTAAGCACGTACTAAAAGCCAAAATGGTATGACCGGAATGTAGGAGAGAGGTGGAGCTTACTTCTTAAGGTGTTTGAATCCGTAGAATGGCTCAGGTGACAGTCCAGCTGCAGCGCCTTCTCCAGTCCTCCTTCTTAGCAGCTGTGCTCTAGGGGTAGCTAAAGAACATTGTTCAGCTCCTTGAAAGAAACCCTCAGACAGATTGGCAGATATGTTCACTAAAAATTCAGCTCCGCTGGGTGTGGTGGTGCACACCTTTAATCCTAGCACTTGGAAGGCAGAAGCAGGCAGATCTCCGTGAGTTCAAGGTCAGCCTGGTCTACAAAACAAGTCCAGGACAGGCAGGGCTACACAGAGAAATCCTGTCTCAAAAAGCAAAAAAATAAAAATAAAAAATTTCAGTCCCACTGCCAGGTGTTGGTGGCAGGAACATTTAATCCCAGCACTCAGGAAGCAGAGACAGGAAGATGTCTTTGACTTTGAAGCTAGCCTGCTCTACATAGTGAGGTCTGGATACCCAAGGCTACATAGAGAAATCTTGTCTCAAGAACAACAAAAATCAGTGCCAAGGCTAAGGGTATAGTTAAGTGGGATAGCACTTGCCTAGAGTATTTAAGGTCCTGTGCTTGGTTCCCAGTGCCTGTCCTTCATCTGTGAGCAGGAAAGTCCAGAGACCTGAGACATCTATGGGCTGTGGCTCAAAGGGGACCCTCAATTCAAGAAAGAGCATGCATTTTTTCCCCCTCAGGATATCATGGTAGACTGTATGGGAGCAGGGACAAGAGGCAGTCTGAAGTTACCCAGCTGGAGGACAGGTCCAGGTGATAAGAGGACACCATGTGATGGGTGCAGCTGTGGAGGGACAGTACTTGGAATCAGAAGATGAAGAGAAGAGAGGCTGGGGGACGCATCACCAAGGGGTCAGTCTTCCAGTCTTCTCCTTAGAAGGCTATTGGAGATTTGGAAATTCATTCATAGTCAGAAGAGGCCAAGGAGAAGTGAGGTCCAAGGAGGCTGCAGCTCCCAAGTCCTAGTCCTAGTCCTGAGCTAGCTGAGCGGGTATCAGAAACTAAGTGGAGAGTGACTCCAGGGACTGAGGTGGCTTAGGATCCAGGGTAGCCAAGTGTGAAGACATTGTTGTCATACAAAATGAACACATGGGTGCCATAGTTCCATCATTACAAAAATCACACACACAGTGCAGCTTCCTGAGGAGGCCAGACTTTGGAGGTTCCCCTGAGCAAAAGTGAGCTGCCTGATGTGTGTCCTGGGAACTGAGCTTGGCTCCTCTGTAAGAACAGGAAGTGCTCTTAACTTCTGAGCCATTGATCTAGCCCACTTAGTGGCCAAATTTTGTCTTTGGGACTGTGCCTACTCTCATCAGTCAGAAGTCCTCCAACCCCTCTGAGGAATGAAATGTCTGTAATTCAAAGAGAACGTTTAGATGAGTCTGTTAGATCTCCTGTTGACACAGCTTCTGAAGAGGCTAGGCTCTGATTTTCACAACCAATGGTATCTTCTTTGAAGACAGCTGTCCTGGGACTTCTAGCTTTGTTGTTTGGGGTGTATGTTCTGGAATCCCAAGAAGTCAGAGCAGAAGGGGTCGGCTTTAGCTTATACTGAGGTGATCAGGGCTCTGGGAAGAGGCTGACAGCGCCACTACATTCCTACCTGCACCCCAGGGTCACTGCTCCTGCTCAGAGGCCATATTTTTTAAAATACTTTATTTCTTTTCATAATACTGTCATTACAAAAAAAAATACAAAAAACTACTATAAAAACATTCAGGGGCTTGTCAAAGTGAGAAACCCTAAAGACCCCACCCCGGGACCCACTGAAGCAGTTTTCTCCCAACTCTTTCACTGTTTGACTTTTCTACAACTGTGGGAGTGGGGTGGGGCTACACCAGCAGAAGGGTGCTGGTGACTTCTGACACAGCCTCCACGAAAGGTAAGAAATAAGTAGCTTCACATATCACAAAAGTGGGGTTTGGAAGTTTGGGGTGGCTATGCCCTGAGTTCAGAGATGTGGGGAGAAACCTGTGATCCTGAATCTCTTGGTGGGGAATAGCTGTCACCTGACCCCAAAGCCCTTTTACTTCCTGATGATGGTGGGAAGATGGGTCCTGCCCCACCTCAAAGCTGTGACGGTTCAGCCCCTCTTTTCTCTACCCTTGAACCGTCCTTAGCCGGGGAGACAGATCCTCCTACTCTGCGGGTTGGAGGCAGGGTAGCTGTTGTGGAGGCTCCTGAGTGTTCACTCACCTCCCTGCCCCAAATGAAAAGTGTCTCGTGCTCAGTGGATGGCCTTGTTCTCTTCCCTTCTCGTCTCCCAGAGACACAGGCGACTTTAGGCAAGTGCTTCATGTGCATGAATACTGGTGTGGTAGCCTTGGACACTGCACACCTGGGGCCAGGGTGGGAAGCGGTACCCTTCCTATCCTTTCTTCAGAAACAGTAGGAAGCCAAAGGGAAGGGAGAGGAAGGGTGTTAGCAAGGCTGAAAGGGGCGGAGGACATGCTATTTACAGGCATGGACAAGGAATCTATATCTTCAAGTAGCACTCAAGTCACTCTCCAGCCACTGCAGTGGGAACTGGATTCAAAGCTAGTGACAGAAAATTGACCCCTAGCCTGGGCTAGCTTTCCCCACCTCCCTCCAGTTCCCCCAAAGCAGCCCAGCTCTGAAAGGGATTGGGGATAGGAACATTTTCCTGAAAATTCAGTGGCTTTTTTTTTTTTTTCTTTTTTTCTTTTTTTTTTTTTTTTTTTTTTTTTTTGCATTTTAGAAAAGTGCCAGTGTCCGGTGAACATCCAGGCGGGTCCACATGAGTTGGGGTGAGTGTGGGGTATTGCTGTGGTAGGCTCAAGACTGGCCAGGGTAGAGCCTAGGAGCAGGGTAGATGCTGCTTAAGGATCTGCCGCGTCTGTGGTGTTAATCTGTCTGGGAATCGAACTTTGAACTCAACAATGAGGTCTCCCCGCTGAGTGGGCACCTTGGGGAAGGGAAGACCTTCCCCACGGAGTCTCTTCACGGTGCCTGGCTTGATAACGTCATTGCAGGGTAAAGGGATCACTCGACCATCAATGGTGGGAATGTTCACGGTGCAGCCACACAGCGCCTGGGGAAAATAAGGCAGAGAGTAAGGGGAAAGTAGGCAAAGTGTGGAAAGGGAGGAGAAGGAGTTACATGGAAAAAGAACGTGCCAGAAAGGAAAGGAAGGAAATGCTTCCTATCACCCTCCAAGAGACAGATAGACACACAGACACAGACACACACCCTACCTCCTTGAGGCTGATCAGTGCACTGTAGAGTACATTGGTGCCATCACGGCGGAAGTGTGCATGAGGCTTGTCTTTGAGCACGAAGACAATGTCTGCTGGGATGTTATCAGGGGTGGCGTCGCCTTCTTTGGGGAAGGTGATCTTGGTGCCTTCCTTCCAGCCGCGTTTGATGACGATGTGCAGGATTTTGTCCTCGGTGCGCACAGTTCGCCCATCAGGGTTAAGGCGCCGCCTCGTGATCTTCATACGCTTGGTGGAGCCATGGTAGATCTCCTCCAGGGACACCCGCAGCTCATGCACCACAGGGGGGTCCTGCACCTTGCGCCGGGGGTACAGTGGTTCTGGGGCTCGCCTTGGACCCCTACTCAGCCCATTGAATCCAAAGCGGCCAAAGGCACCAAATGGGTCCTCGTCTTCATCCACATCCATGTCATCTGGGTCAAAGCCGCTAAAGGGTCGAGTAGAGCGGCTGCTGGCAAAGAAGATGTCGAAGGGATTGGAGCCGCCAAAGAAGGAAGCAAAGGTGGCATGAGGGTCCCCATGAAAGGTGTAGTGAAAGGCACCACCGGAGCCACCTGATGTGCCACCGCCGGTCTTGAGGCCTAAAGGGAAGGAGAAATTAGGGGCAGTGTGGTCCATCCTGGCCCTGTCCCAGCCTCTTCCCTCTGCCCACTGAACTGCTGGCTAGTGAAAGAAGCAATCTTTAACTCCCACAAACAGGGCTAGACTGACAGAATAAGAAAAACTTTGGACAAGATTAATTTCCACTCAGTTGAATACGTAGTTAGGAATATGTATTTAGCTGTGATAGTGCATGTCTGTAATCTCACTACTCAAAAGATGGGTAGGAAGATTGAGAGTTCCAGGCTAGTCTAGGCTGTGTAGTAAGACCTTGTCTCAAAAAGCAAAGCAAAACAACCTGCACCTTGAGATTCCATCAAGCTGAGTTAACCAAAAAGTGGGAAAGCCAGGGCTAGGGGGCTTAGAAGATGTGATTTTTGTTATGTAATTATTTCCAAGTACTCACAGTCCAAACATGTCCCATAAAGGCTTGGGTGGCTGGCTTCGTATTATGGGACAGGCCATACCTGACTCTCAAATCTCTACTTCCCAAGACACATGGGTCTAGAGACAAACAGACAGGGTTTGACCACAGAGGAGGATAATAAGTGATTTGACCTAAATGAAGTGTGGACACAATCTAGGATGAAGCCTACTTTGATTCTGCTTCATCTTTTCCTACTTTTTGCTCAACCTGGAAATCAAGAAGTCTCAACATACAAAACAATGAAAGAACTAAGAAAGTTAAATTGACATGGCAATGAAGCGCTATTTTTCTAGAAAAACAATCAGTTATGTTCTCTCCATCCTCTGATTAGCACTGCACAGCTTTCGGGACTGCCACTCACACATTGTAGAGACACAGACTACAATGGACCAGCAGCCAGGCATCCTACATCTAATGGGGAGCACCATGGCAAGTGAGGGTGCTGGCACAAGCAAGAGATGACCCAGCTGCTCTCTCTGGAGCTGGGTCTTGTCTAAGGGACGCAGATTTCTGGACGACACTCTGATGGAGGGTGTGTGTGACGGAGTAGTAGGAGGGATGTGGAGGGTCCTGATTCAGGATAGGGCCGAGGGGAGGGCGTCCTCTCATAAAAGCTTACTTGTTTATTTATTTAGTGCTTCTTTGGTGGAACCTAGGGTTCTGTGTGCTCTAGGCAAGTGCTCTAGCACTAGGTTATATTCTTAGCCCTCTTTGAGGCTTTTAATCTAAAATTTCAGTTGGCCTTCGGAACCTGGGCCTACATTATTCTCTTATTTCATGAGACCACAACGACAATTTTGGGTTTTATTAGAGAGGCCAAGTAAGTAGCAGGCATTCAGGGGCTTATGGCTGCTGTCTCTTAATCCCTCTCCTAAGACCTGGGGTCTGCTCTTTCTTTCTGTTACAGGTGTAGCTATGGAGCAAGGATAAGAAGCTAGGCAGAGCTTGGTGAAAGAGCAGTAGACTGAAATGATGACAAAAGGAGGTCATTCTCACTGTGGGCATTCCTGCTCTACCACCCACCCCACTTCAAGCAGAAAACAACTTGTCCCAAGCCAGAGCTGTACAGACTCTGCACAATTGTTTTGGCTGGCTGTTGAGGAAGAGGCAGGGTGGACAGAATATAACTGACTTTCCAAGGCTGCTTCTCCCTCCTTCAGCCCCAGAGGTCTTTTCTGAGCCACAGTGCACCTGATGTACATCAGAACTCAGTGTCTTGGCCTAGGGTCCACGTCTGGATGTTGCCTTCACTTGATCTTGGTAATGGATGAGATGGGGGAGGAAGTTTCTGGGTAGCTTGTCCCACCTCCTTTCCTAAACAAAGGTTAGGCTACATGCAGGGCTAAATGCAGTTTTGAGACAGGCCACAGGGAGGCATAGTACCTGCACTGCTTCCCTTCCTTCCCACTCCCAACACTTCCCATCCGCTCTCCTTAGATGGGACAATGCCAGGGATCTGAGCAGGTGCCTGGTCTCTCTGAGAACTGGCAAGTCTAGGAATGATCAGGGGGAAACTGGAATGAGCTCACAGCATGGAGACTAAAGAGAGGGGGATGGGAAGACAGGGCACAGGGAGGAAAAGGGCAGAGATGAGCAGAACACAAAGTGAAGAGGGAACGAAAAGAACACTTTCTTGAGCCCCTGCTCATGGCAATGTATCAGGTACAGTACATGTCCTCAGCCTGTTTCATTCTGAGGATAGGCTAGGAAGGTGAAGAGGGGAACAGTGAGAAAGAGCGGCGGATGTGTTAGGGAGGACAGCTCTTCCTAGGAAGGAGAGTCCTCAGCTGTGACAATGTCTCTTAATATAGCCTGACAGGTGCCTGTGGCTGGCGGGTGGCAGGCAGCCCCAAGGGGCAGGCCCAGAATTAGCAGCTACATCATGCCCGTGGGATGTGCTGGGAGGAGCCACCCTCTTAGAAGCTTTATTTGGGCCTTTCCTGCTACCAGCCCTGCGCATGGCACCAGCTGCCCTAGGGAAGGGGTAAGATGCCAGCAACATCTCCCCTTCTACTCCTGGATCCCTGCCATTTCCTCTCGGAGGCAAACTTTCTCTGTTCTGCTGGCCAGGGATTGGGGGATGGTAGCAACAACCGTTTTCACTCAGAACTCCAGTAGTTAATTCCCTGCTATTCCAGGGCCAGACTTTTATGCTGATGAATGTAAATGCCATCCTCAGAGAGTCCCGGGCTCCCTCTCCCCAACCTTTCCTATCAGCCAATGAAGCAGTGGGGACTTCAGGCAGGACTAATAAGGCTGAGAAGGGAAGGAGGTGGGGGGAGTAAGGGCGGTGGAGGCAGGAGGCCTCTGGCTCAGTCTCCAGGCCTCTCTAGGGCCAGAAGGGGACAAGGGTGGGGGATGAAAGAGGTGGGGAGGACAGTGAGCAGTGAGCAGGGACCAGGTAGTGAGTGGGCTACTCTAGGGAAACTTGCCTCCTTTAACCCTGCTGTGAGAACTGGCTCCCCCAGGGCTCAAAAGAGACAAATACAGGGGTCCAGATTCTGGCTGCCCTGCCAACTTCTTACCTTCCTCTCCGTACTGATCATATAGGCTCCGTTTCTTAGGGTCACTCAGCACATCATAGGCCTCAGCAATCTCCTTAAACTTCTCCTCAGCATTGGGTTCTTTGTTCTTGTCTGGGTGGTACTTCAAGGCCATCTTCCGATAGGCTTT
This sequence comes from Pachyuromys duprasi, assembly GCA_028658305.1. Taxonomy (NCBI): domain Eukaryota; kingdom Metazoa; phylum Chordata; class Mammalia; order Rodentia; family Muridae; genus Pachyuromys; species Pachyuromys duprasi. The sequence continues at coordinate 1,052,289 of CM053762.1, read as the reverse complement.
CTTGATCTCATCCTCGTTGGCCCCAGATGGGATTCCAAGAATCTTGTAATAATCTTTTCCCATCACAGCCACTGGACCGGTGCTGGGCTCCTTGTTTCTGAAAGAACCCAGGGCCAATCTTTGGTGCCTTGATCTCTACAGCTGAGCCCCACTCCTGATGATCCTGTAATCCTTAAATGATGATCTGTATGACCTTCAAAAGGTCATGCCTATTCCCAGTCTCCCCATGTGTAAAGTGAAAGTTCTGGGTTAGATGATATCTTCCAGTTCTGACATGCTGAGGTTCTGTGTTTCCTTTCTCAGCTTCCGGCTGGCTGAACACTGTGGCCAACTTCGTGGGGGTGAGACTGAAGCTCAGGCCCTCAGGCCAGCCTGAGGACCCCGGAGAAGCCCTTCTGAGTGAGATGGCACTGTGGACTGACAGACTCACACACAGAAGGTCAGTGCTCTGAGTGAGGTCACCTGAGCTTCATAGTCTCTCCTACGCCACACCTCAGGCCTGGTGCCCAAGCTGAGGACAGCTGGACAGGGAACAGGCTCCAGTCTTCAGTCAGCTGAATCAGGGTATGGGAATCTGGAGTCTTTTCTGCTATCGGGGACCCTAGATCTCTTTGCCCTTGCCCCCAGACTACACTAAGCTTCACATGTGACTCAGATCACAGAGTGACTCACAGCTTTTGGAAACTGCTCTTCCACACCCTCATTTGCAAGGGGCACTGTCTTTCCCCCACCCAGGGTAACAGTTGCCTTTACTCATTTTCCAGGATCTACACACTGACTGGTGTGAATGCTTGTCTGTGCTACGTAAGTACCAACAACAGTGAACAAAAGCATCAGGGAAAAGGCCTTCTTAAAGCCCAGGAACCAGGAGGCAGATGGACACTGACCACCATGTCCTAAATACTGTTGCTGCAAGCTGCTCCTCTAGCAGGCTCCTCAGTGAGGGTCTAGCTCTGCGCTGGGCTTACACTCACTCCCCTTCTAAGTGTGCTCAAGGACATCAACACATCAGCTGATTCTTACATCCTAACCTGCTCCCCTCAGTGCACCTGTGGAGGGGAGGAAGGGAAGGGACTTGAGGGAGTGGTCAGATGCCATTTTTTAGCCTTTTTGAGGTGGAGCCAACCCTTGTTAAAGCAGGGAGAACCAGAGTCTTTCTAACAATGTGCTGGCAACCACAGCTGAGGCCTGCTTTTCTGCCCCTGACTACCTCACAGTAATGAGGTGTACAAGGTGTCCAGGCAGGAGTGAGGGCAGTGACAGTTGAGGGGGAAACCTCTAGGGCCCCAGGTAGGCAGGGAGAATGACCGTAGCTCCTGCCCCACAGAGCCTGCCGCAGGTGGCTGGGTTGACTCACGGTACTGGGAGTCACCTTACTCTGACAAAGAGAAGGCACCATAAAGGCGGGTACTCCCCCATTTCCCCACACCAGCATGTCACGCCTGTGGGGGAGGCTGGAGCTGGGGGGAGGCAGAGCAGAAAGAGCGTCTGGGGGAGGGCAGCCATTTTCGGAAGCGGCATTAAAAGCAGTCTGAAAGAGAGAGATAGGGTGGTCTGCCATCTTTGCCTCAGCCCACACTTTCTTTTCCCCAGGAATGGAAGAAACCTAGAACAGCAACAGGGTGCCCAGGGACTCCAGCAGGTGCCCAGGGGCCTCCAGCAGCTTCTGGCATCGGGCAAGCAGCACAGCTTACCCATCCACCTTTTATGGTCCCTTCGTTACCTCTTCACCACTGCCAGTGTCTTCTCTGGCACCCATCTGCTAGCTATTCTAGACCCATAATTCTCTTGCCTCTACAGACACAGGGCCCTGCCTCCTTTCCCTCCTTTCCACCCCACTTCCCTCTCCCTCCCCACAAGCCATGTGGTAGAATGACAAAGGAGCCCCATGGCACAGCTCTGCCTTTGGTGAAGAATGAGTATGTTAAGGTAGAGATAGGAATGAAAAAAAAAAAAAGACAAATAGCAAGAGGGACTGTCAAGTGCAGGGAGGAGAGAAGATACTGATGAAGCTGTGACAACAGGAAATGGCTGTAATGGAAAAAGGTTAATGATGGGTTGAGAGGAACTGAAGAGCTGAAATATTGGAGATGTTTGTGGAAACGAGGAGTTTGAGAGAGATGAATGATATGGAGTGCAATTCATTCACATGTATAGACGAGGTCAAAGGGGGATCTTGCATGTAACAGGAAGAGATGAGGATGAGAGGGAGGAAGGGAGGAGGCAGCGTGGGGAATGGCTGATGGGGAGAATCTGACCTGCCCTTCTCAGGAGGGACTTACCGAAACTTTACAAACCCATTCAGCGTCCACGCTCGAAGTTTTAAGGGCTCCAGCTGAATCTTAAACATCAAGCTGGCTAAGAAGTCTTCTCCCCAGAAGTGTGGGAAGCTCCGGAAAGCTCCTCGAGCCTGCAGTGGGGGTGCTGCTGGGGGTGGGCAGGACAGCACTGTGCGCTTAAACATGCCCAGCCAAGCCCCTCACCTCTGAGTGCTCCACCGGAGCCTGCTTGGGACGCTGTAGCTCTGGAAGCCACCTCCTCAGATTCTCAGAGGCCCTTGCCCAGCAAGGCCTGTCTCGTGCCGCGGGAGCTGGACCTGGTCCCCAGGTGCGGAGTGCAGGGAGAGGGTCCAGGGGCCACCTGCTCTCAGGTACAGCAGTCTGGCTGAATGTGAGTGGCTGTATGGCTGTGTGACAGTGAGGCTGGAAGTGACAGTGTGTGCTTGTTGAGTGGCAGCGTGTGTGTACCTGTGACAGGTGTGCTACTGAGGGCCTGAGAGGCAGTGAGCTCCTGTCGCCTCTCTGGGAGGACCCAAGCCCAATACCCAAGAACCTACTCAATGAAGTCACTGATGGGGAGTCTCCTCCCCCGCAGATGGGCGGGGAGGGGCGGGGCAGAACCGAGCCTGGCCGGGACAAAAGGCGCGGCGGGGAGAGGAAGGAAGGGGTTCGCGCGGGGGAGGGGGTCGGTGATGTCACCCCAGCTGGCTGGCTGGCCTGCTCAGAAACGCCTCCGCCCGGCGCAACCCAATCCGACCCGACCCACCCCGACCCTCGTCGCAGACACCCAGCACCTGGCAGACCCCGAGCTCCCAGGCCCCGCACCCCTAAGGCAGAGGAGACTGTGGGCCCTCGATGTCCCAACCCCCCATACCAGGACCTGTCTTCTCGACGCCCCACGCCCAGGACCCCGAGTCCTCGCTCAGCGCCCTCACCCGTGAGGAGCTGCGGGCACCGCCGCGGTCCTTCTATCAGCCGCTGCCCCCTCCCCCGGCTCCGGCTCCGCCGCCTCCGCTCGGGACAGGAGTCGCCTGCCCGCCGGCCGCAGACAGCGGGACCGGGAACCCGCCCCCACAGCTCCGCCTCCGCGCTTCCCATTGCACTGTCTGCCCGTCACTCAGCTCACGCTCTGCTGTGATTGGACCTCTTTCAACGAGCGTCCGGGTGATTGCCACCCCTTCTCCGCCCCTGTCACCCGGCCACACGCGCACACATTCCGGGCAGCGATTGGTGTGGGTGTGATTGGTGCCTTCTGGGATCAATCAGCCACGCCTCTTCTTCATCTAGTCCTGTCATTGGTGAAAGGGACATAGGGAGGCAACCCCAGGCGCCCTTTGATTTTATTGGCTCATCCCTGTGATTTCCACTCAAGCCTGAGGGGGCAATTATATTAGTCCAATCTCCAGTATGAGAGGATGAGACGTGATGGCCATCGCTTGAGTCAAGGGAGAATCTTCTGGAACGAGTGCAACCTCAAAGACAACCTATTAGGAAAACTGCACTCACCAGCTAGCGATGACATCAGGAATTCTTTTCTTCGTTTAGGAGAGTTGAAGGAGAGGAGTTGGGGGGTGGGTAGTCTCTGGAACAATGCCAGAAAGCTCACCCCTTTTTACCCGTCTTCTGTCAACTTGTGAGCCAGCTTGACCTGGCCTGGTTTGGCTTTACCTTGTCTTGACTTGAGGTTGACCTGATATGGCTTAGCTGTAACACAAAACAGATCGGGAAAGACCTGACAGTCTAAGTGCTCTTGTGATCCCTTCTCTGCGCTAGTAGCGGGTAACTCAGGAGTGACCCCTTTATGCTCTTCAGTCCTTTCTTTCATGCTGGCTCTCTTAGGAACAGTGCCTTCTCAGCCACTTGGAGCCTGCAGTGTCCAATTCAGACTCCTTATAACCAACCTTTCATCCTCACCAACCCCTCCCCCCTAAGTAATATCCGCTCTCCCGTCACCCCAACATTCTGTCTTGTTCTATATCTTTTGTCTTTTTTCTTTTGTCTTATTCTTAATTCATCTGTTTCTGTTGTCTGCAACAGGCATAGCTTTCCCTTTAACCTTTTGCCTCAGCTTCTCATGATCCTCTCTCTTAACACTCTCACACGCTGTCATGTCTGGCCCCCCAGTCCCCTAGTAAATCACTAAATCTCAGCCCCAGTGTCCCCGATACTCAGAGCAGGCGGGGCTGCGGAGGCGGTAGCCAGCGGAAGCCGTCGCTCCAGCAGACACTGAGCTTGGCGCCCACGTTACTGTCTCCCAGGCCCATCTGTGCTGGAGGGAGCGGGGGTGGGAAGGGGTAATCTGGGGGTGAAGACGGGGAGGGGGTTCTTGGGAGATTTGGTGACAAAGAAAAGGCCCGAGAAAATGCTCTCACCTTATTCTTTGTAGTTTCCAGAGACAGATTTAGATACCTATGAGGCCGTGCAAACCCGATAGAACTGTAAACTGAGGCTTGGAGTAAGTACCTAGGCCCCTGAATAGAGCAGGAGAGGAGCCTGGGGGTTTAGGGGCAAGGTCTACATATCTTTAACTACCTGTCTCTTCCTGGTGTTCCACTTGGACTCCCAAGTATAAAGGAATTTGCGTTTAAAGTAAGAAATGGGATTAGGGTGAAAAGGAAGTGGAATAGAGGAGCAATGCATGAGGGAGGCCCGGCGGTCAATATCGGGACTGACAGGCATCTGTTGAAGGAGATGGGATGAGAACTGGCAAGGGGCCAGAAGACAGGGTGGGAGGCAAAGAGGGACTGAGGGGTGAGAGGAGGTGAGAAGGGCTGGGAGGGAGATTTTAGGAGCAACTAAGTGATAGGACAGAGGGACCAGATGAGAAAGGAGGAGGAGGGGAGGAGGCAGTGATGAAGGAATGGAATGGTGTAGCATGGTGATGGGTATCATGGGAAGAGGGGATTCAGGAGTGGTATTGGCTCCAATGATTTGGGGGCTCTCACTGTCCTTTCTCCTGACTGTGGGCAGCTGTGTTTCTTCCTAATTCTAGGCCTGTCTCTTGCTGCTCCCAGACTTGCCCATGCCAGCACAGAGGTAGAGTTTAACTACACACCTTTACCTGGCTTGGTTAAGCTGTGGGCATAGGCTTCAGGTACTCTAGGTTTTGTGTCCTTCAGAGTGGTGGCCCAAACTTCATTGTCTACCTGTATCACTAATGTTGCCTTCCGTCCTACTTCCCAGGGCTTCTGAATCAGTGAGCACACTGCGGCGTAAACCGTAAGCCTGTTGACCTTTCTAGGCCACCTGCCACAGCTGTGCTTCATTTGTTCTGGGTAAGTGAGCTATAGGCAACAGTACAAGCCCACAGGACTTTTCTGAGGGTTAGTTAAGGTGACTCATGTAGTGGTCATAGTTTTGAGCATGGCATGTGATTAAAGTTCAATCACATTGACTTTTACTGTGTTCAGGGCATGTGGGTTCAACTACAAATGTGTGTGTCTGACTGGGAGTTATTTACTGTTGTAATCATAATTTTGTTTGTAAGGGTGTATCTGTGTGAGTATTTTTGTGTTGTAGTATGCCTGACTCTGCATTTGCTATAGATGTGTGATTTTGTGTCATTGCACATGTATGATTAAATAAATGGCTGTATAGGCATGTGACTGCATGATGAAGAGTGAGGGAAGTATGTGGCTATTGACACCCTTTCTGCCAGTGTATGTATGCATCTGTGATCATGTTGGCTCCAAACACCCCCGCTTGTCCTCCCTCCTCCTGGAGACGTCATAACCCTAGGTGTCCCTCATTTCCTCACCCGGAGGGAACCGGAACCTGTGGGCAGGGGGTTGAGGGCGGGTGCCAGTGAGGAGGAGTTTAAACAGGAGCACATGTTCCCTCCCAGACTGTGTATGGGAGGGGGAGCCCCTATCTTGCACACATCCCAAAACCTCTAGAGGAAGTGCTTCCCCCCTGGCCTGTTCCTAGTTCCCTGTCTTGTCACCATGGCAGCAGTTGCCAGGGGCTCTCATGGTTGCTAAGATCTGGGTGTGGGAGGATGCCAGGCCCTGTTGCTAGTAGAACCAGAATCCTGGAGGCAAGGAAGACTACCCCCACAGCTGTCGGCTCTGTGCAGCAGCAGCGCTGGCTCTTGGGCTGCCCCTTTCCCCGAGCTGAACCTATGATTTGTATGTGGTAGTATGATGTGTGAGAAGGCTTTAATATGAAACTGGTACTGCAACACCTGAGGAGAGATGGAGCTCCTCTGTCTGCCTGCTACCACATTGAAAGCCAGCAACTCCCAAGAAACCAGAGACTGCCATAATCTGTTTCTCACCCCTCCTACTGGTCCCCTGGGTGGCATTCATGGTCAGTGTTCTCCAGTGATTGGGTACTCATCACCTGGTGTTTCGCCTGGGCATAAGAAAGTTGCTACAAATGCTTCTGTGGTCAGACCCTTAGCATCTCATATGATACATGCTCTGTGCTGACATAGGAACATAGGGTTGGTCCCACACTGAGACCCACCTTTGGCATCTGCCTGAGACACTGATTCTAGTTATAGTCTTGGCCAAAGGAATTTCTTGAATCCATCCTCAGCTTATTTCCTAGACATAGTTGAACCCTAATTTTAATGTTAGATACTTGAACTCATTGTCATTTTAACTTCCTGTCTTTTTCACTGACTGATCGCTGACCCTCAAGCTAACTTGCTGGATCTCCTTGAGCTTCTAAGCCTACAGTGATCTGTACCTTTGGGGTTTGAAATAATTATTTTTTCACATTAGAACGGGATGGCAGTTTTAGAGATGGCCAGCAGAGGGTGTGTTGCATAAGATTCTCAAGGAAAGCTTCCAAGAGCCTACCAGTGAACCAGTTTTGGTTTCTTGATACCTAAACTTTAACGTCATGTGACTGCTTGAGCTTACAGGTGTATCTCCAGATCAGCTGGGATCAGGGGTGAGAAGGTGCTTAATGCTGACCAGGACTTCAAGTGTCAGGAGGACAATCCCTGGTAAGGTGTCTCACTCTCAGAACCACTTTTGTCATGTTTTGATGGTGTCTGCCCTTCCTGTACTCAGATGTCCTCTGGTTTTTATTGAGAAGAACTTTGTATTCTCACAATGTTCATCTTTCCTCTAAGCTCTGCCCTTCAGCTTTATAAGCCCTATTACCAAATGTCATCATCCGCACCCCTCATGTCTACCCTCTCCAGGATTCATACCTTTACGGTTCTACATCTGCCTTATTTGATTCCAGCCATTCAAGGCTTTCAATCTGTGCTAACTGACTCTGATTGGCTTGTTCCAAGAGAGCTGGTGTCGGAATGAACAAGATGGCTTGCTTCCCTGTACTAACTAGATTTCTTTCCATGTAGCCTTAGGGTGCATTAGTTTTTACATTTTTTCTCTTTTAGTAGCTAACTCATATAGATCACTTATACCAGGTTAAAACCACAAGCTTTTTTTTACCCCTGAGCTGTTGATTCATCTCTGGTCTATGATGGTTTTGAAAAAACTTGAAATAAGTTAAATAAAAACATTTTGATGACATTTTCTGAATTTGAGGGCAGCCTTTGAGCTTGGAAACCTCTGCATTTGATGTTCACTGAAAGTGGGAACAAAGGACAGACCGTCTCTAGCAGGCTGTGACTTCAGCACTGTGGACAGAGGCCACTGCTGGACCTCCAGCTATGCTGAGGACAGCAGGAGGGTAGAGGATCACACAGCTTGGGGGAACAGCAATCCTGGCTGCTCACTCAGTGCCTTGCACTTTATAAAGCTCTTCCCCCTCACCAAAATAATTCTGTTATTTTTTTTCTATCATCTCAGAAGGCAGACACAACAGGGATTGTTCTTCAGGTTTTTACAGATGAGGAAATAGGTTTGCCAAGGTTGAATCCAAGGAACCTTGGGAAAAGTGGAGTTGGGGAGAACACTGGGTTTAACTAACTCGATGTTTAGAGAATTGAGCAGCACTGTTTCTCTTTGGGGAATGACTTTCTTGAGAGACAGGGGGAACATCCTTGAGCCAGAGCAGGACAGGTGGAAGCTTGTGTGGAGGTGAGGTTCCAGCAAGCCCTCAGAGCGAGTGGCAGTGGACAGGAGTAACGGCTCTAGGCGGGATGAAATCCCCAGCTAGGACTGATGGATGGAGAGAAGAGAAACCATTGTTTACAGAGATACAGGATTTTAATTCTTTAAATTGTGTATTTATTTATTCTGTGTGTGCGTGCATGTGCCATGACACAGGTAGAGATCAGAGGACAACTTGTGAGAGCTGCTTCTTTCCATCTGCCATGGGGACTGACTCAGGTCATCAGGCTTGCTCTCTGAAGTGCCTTTGCTCTCCGAAGCCATCTTACTAGCCCAGAACCTAGTTTTTATGCTCTTTTCTATGCTGATGCTCATCTTCCCTGAGTCTGGAGACAAGAAGGAACTCATGAGCCTGCTGGATACTCCCTGCCCCATGGGAAAACCCCAGAGGAGAGAGCGTGGATGATGGAATGGAAGAGCTGTGCAAGTGAAAACTTCTGCAATGTGTCTACAAACCTGGCTCCCTGTCTGAGCTTATTTTGAATAGTGATGAGGGGAGGTGCTAGCCTACACTGCAATAGGTCCCTTGAAGAGTGCTTTGACAGGCAGCACGCATGCATGTGTGCACACACACACTACTGAAGACAGACTGAAAGTTACAGTGTGCTGTTTTATGCTCAGGCCAGGAACTGGGCAGTGATGGGACATGTCAGAGAAATGGGAGGATCTCCAAAACAACAGGAAACAAGCAGCAGAAACATCAAAGTCTGTTTATTATGGTTTCTGCAGTGTCCAGCCTCAGGGAGCTGCTGCTGTGAAGGCTGAGCCACAGGGAGGAGCATGCAGCTGTAGACAGGAATATGGGGCTTGGGGTCAGTCCCCTCTGATTACTGCCACATTACCTTCAACAGAAAACTATATGGGGAGGGCATGAGGAACCAGAGGACCTTGGATCCTCATGGACTTATGGGTTCTCAGAGCCTCCTTCCCAGTCTGTTGGCTGGAAACAAACCAAGGATATCCATTAATGATTGGAGGCTAAACCTGAAGGTCTTTGCTGATTATGGATATAGAAAGGGCAACCCTTTCTATTCTAAACTGGAATGGAATTTGGCTTCTTAATCATTGGTCTAGATAAGACCTGATGCTTTTCTCCATGCTGTGGGCCATTAGGGCATGCGGCTTTTCTTTACTCTTGGTCTAGTGGGAATTCTGTAACCTATCATCTTTACAAGGATGCCAAAAATAATGGGAACAGACAAGAAACAGCAGGAGGGATGCTCAGCCGCACCCTATGCCAGGGCTGAGCTGTGGTACCAGGCCATTCGCTGATCGTGCCCACTAAGATCTGCATTGTCTTGGCTGCAACCAGGACCAAGAGAGATACAGTGAGCAAGTTAAACCCAGATGGCAAAGAGAACATGACAATCTGACTTCACTGTAAATGGCAGGTTAGAAAGGGGCCATGGTTACAGATGCTGCCAGGATACTCTGAAATTTTGGCATACAGGTTGTTTTGCCTTTTAGTGCCAAGTACAGAATAGTCATGTGCCACATAGTGACATTTCAGCCAACAACAGATGGCATGCACAATGCTGGTCCCATAAGTTATACTGCCCAGTAACATGGTAGCTGTCTCACCTTCTGTAAGAGCACACTCTTCCATGCTTGCACTGTGAAGAACTTGCCGAAGGACACAGTTCTCAGAATAGATTTCCAGAATGGAATTGGGCTTCTTAATCATTGATCCAGATAAGACCGGACACTATTCTTCATGCTCTGGCCGGTGAATGACCCCATACACCTGTGTCTCTACACATATGCAGTGCATAACTGTGTATGTCTTCACTCCACTGGCTGGAAGGAAGATATGGAATACCAAAGCTTGCTTCCAGCTCGTTTTGTGCCTCAAGGTTGCCTACTTTTGGCTCTTGGGTAGTCATGGCTGGATGGCCCCCTATCAGACAGTTTCTTCTGAGCCTTTCTCTTAGCGCTAGTGCCTTCTGCACTTTTGGAAACTGTGATGTCTGCAATGACCGTTGTGCTTTGGGCTAAGGCATGGGACAACCCTGGCACTCACTTCCCAGTGAAGTACCCCCAGGCAGTTGAATTCTGTGCTTTCTGTTTTGGTGATAGGAATGGGGCAACTCCAAGACTTGGCCATTTAAACAAGGTCCAGGTGGCCTCCCATAGGGAGTGCTAGGGCCAGAAAGGCAAGCGTCTACCCTGCCAGCCCATTGGTTGGGCTGGGGGGAGAAAGAGGCAATATATTCATGGCTTCTGCTGCAGCTATCCTCAACGGAAGAGCACTTCAGTTGGATCAGTACCTAGGAATGAGGAAACTGTTCCATCCCTGGGATACCATAGGAGTGACTGTTAAATGTTTTGCTGGGGATGGTTGGCCTCAGGGGAAGAGGTCAAGAACAGACCTGGAAAGCAGAGATAAGCCACTCTCAGCAACTCTGTCCCTGCTGTCATCCTGATGCCCCCTTATTTATGAATGTAGGGAAGAGAACTGCTGGACAAGAACCAGGCTTGGGGCAAGTGGTCTTCAGAGAAGCATATATGTAACCCAAGCCTCTGTTGGTTGGAGCTCAGGATGGACACTGTTAATTTTCGGCAGCCAAGATGGAAAAGTTGAAAACATCTTCTCGCACCTCACCAGAGCCAGGCATTAATCTTTGTACTTGGCAGAATTTCAGACAGTCACAGTGATAGAAAGGCTTAGAAAGGGAATTAGTCTAACTAGGTAGATGAAAGTGTACCTTTATACACACTGCAGGGGGCTTCAGGGAGGCCTCTTCAAAGAGAGATTATGGACATTGGCTTGGGATGAGTTTCTGTAACAATGGACTATGGAGCAACAGTCCCTCCCTTTGGTACAACAGATGCTTATGGAGAAGAGGCCAGCTGTCCTATGTGATCCCAAACAGGCCTGGTCCTGTTGTGGATGAGCTGTGGGGATGATTCTGCAAGATTTGGGACCCAGCTAGCCTGATTTGGCCTGTGGTCTTCTGCCATTCAGCTGCAGAAGCAAGAAATAGCAGCTCCAAAGTGGTAAGCATGGTATTGATCTGTAAAGGACCATGGAGCAAGTGTCCATAGCTGGGGAGTGGCAGAGAAACACTGTTCAATTCCCAAAGCCCAAGGATTATCCCTGTTCAAAATGTCTTGTGAGGTTCAGCAGCCCACAGCCAGAGATAGATGATGACTCATCAGGACAGTGAGCAAGAGCCCTTGAATTTAACATGCTTTAATCTTCTCAATGGAAAACCCCAAGCCTGGCTGCTGCAGACACAGTCCATGAGCCCAGGAGCTTTGTGCTTTGTTTTTGACTCCGTTCAATAATGGGCCATCTTACTGATCAGCCCTGGGAACATGGCCGAGTAGTTTTCACTGTTTTTGATACCAAGTCTCACTTATGTAATCCTGGCTGGCCCAGAACTTGCTATTTAGACCAGGCTGGCCTTCAACTCATAGAGACCTACCTGCCTCTGTTCCCCGAGTGCTGGGATTAAGGGTATGTACCATCATACCCAGCTTTAGGTAGTAGTTTTTAAAAGCTGTGTGTATTAGTCCTAAATAATCTGTCTCCAGCAGTTTAATACCCTGATTCTAGGTCAGGCAGTTCCTACAGAAAGAGACCATGCAGGGCTCGTAGCAAGGCCCTGGCTGCAGATGCTCATGTGGTAAGCTCCTTCTGTAACAATCCACTTGAGAGTGAGTGCTTTCAGCAATGGGGACAGTGCACAAGTCAGCTCAGCTCTTGAACAGCTTGTTGTCAGAACCGGCCACGCTTAAGTCATGTAAAGAGAAATCCGGAACCTGGACCTGTAGGTCTTGGGGCTGACACACACCATGCACTGACTTGAAAGCTTCAGAACTGGGAAATGGGGCTGAGCGAAGCTTGCAGGCCAGACTTGGTAGGCTCACGGCACTCTCTGTCCACAGAGCCCTCTCAAGCTGGCTCTGGCTCCTAGCACAGAGAAGACATGGAATAAGCAGCTGATAGAAGCAGCAATCAAGGTGACAGGGGCAAGGACAACTTTCCCTCTTCTGATGTTGACTAGGGTTTCTTGACAGTTGAGATACAAATCTCTTTTTCAGCACGACCACTTAGGGATTCTTTAGAACTCCTTTAGACTATGTAAGAGGCTGGCTTCCACTCCGTGTAATGCCGCGTTTCTATGTCTGTAGCTGAGTTAGGCTGGAAGGCAGGAACAGCCTGAGATTTCTCTTCTCTTCCATGAGACCGTATCCTCATCGGCCTCCGAGGAGCCAGACAGGCTGAAGCATCTCACACAGAGGGCTGTGATGCTTGCCAGTGTATCTGCTTCACTGGCTTTCCCATTGGGCTAAGGACTTGTGAAGTTGGACGATGTGGTTAAAAAGTGCCTAGAGTTCTGGGTCCCTGCAAGAGGCTCTCTCCACTCTCTCCAGCCAAGAACCCACAGGCTTGTTTCCTTTTCTAGCATAGGGAATTGGGATGGTTTTGAAGTGTTCTCCCACCACAGCACACTTAGGAATAACAGCGGCTCGTCACTGAAGGAGTTTCAGTGTGGGCAGGGGACCTCTCAGCAGCTCCTGGAGGGCAGTGAGTTTGACCTGATCACTCTTTCCATTGGAAACCAGAACTGGCCAACGGAAAGAGTGAGAAGAGACTATCTCATTTATACCAGGAGTTTCACAAAGGGATTTTGGTCCTTTTTCGTTGAGAAACGAGCCAGGAGTTTGAAGGCGTGGATATCTAGGCATGTATGTGGCTGTATGTGCATGTGCACATGTATGTGCATGGGGTGGCAGGTAGTTTTGTGACGTGAGGGAAGGAGGCCGTCCAGTAGCAGATGATGCTCGGCTCTCGGGGCTTCTCAGTGTGCTGACATACACTGCCTCTGTTGTGAGAGGAGCGGTGGCTCCAGAGCTGTAAAGCTTAATGACAAAGTAAGATGTTGGCAGTGTCCCATTCCCATGAGTCTCCATGCCAGAGGCTGGAAAAGGATAGAGAAAGGGAAGGAGGGAGAGGGTGCCACCGTCCCAAAACCAAGCTTGTGTGCCCCGCACTATCCTGGGGGTTTCAGGTGAATCGCTGTGCTGTTAGGACGAGCAGCCAAGATGTAGATGACATTCTCTCTTAGGAAGGTGGGCCAGTCCACAGATCTGCAGAGGGAGAGAAGAGGTTTTCCAGGCTGTGTACAGAGCATGAAGGCCCAATCACAAGGGCAGTTTGCCTTGGGCCAGATGAAACTCAAGGGAGCCTGCCTCATGACTCATTAACCAAGGGGCTGGTTATGCTACAAAGTGAGCAGATCAGCTGTCTGGCCCTAGAGACCTGGGTCAAATGTGTCTTTTTGCAGCCTGGCTTCTAGGGTGGGCACTGGCTATTCTGGGGTAGAAGTGGTAACACCTCCCTTTATTTATGGGGGGTGTGATGCAATGGAGGCTACAGACAGCAAGAGGAGGTTCGTCTCACCTGGATGCCTGCTCTGCGGGCAGCAGGGCCTTATCTTGACTCTTGCTGCTGCTGCTGGCTGGGCTGCTGTCTGCTATGGGACCCACGTGGCTAATGCTGCCAGGCATAAGATCATGAGGTTAGGAGTGGGAGAACAAAAGGCCCTGACTCCACCCCTACTCCAGTGAGCCCATGGACCTAGCCATGCCTGTCCAGGCTTTCTGAGATGGGGCAGTACACAATTTAGGACAGAGGTGGCCCAATGTTCTGCCAGTAGGGTTGCTGACCTCTGCCAAGTTCATAGGCAGATCTTCTGCCAAAGGGAAGGAAAGAAGCACATGCTACACCAAGGACCTCCAGGTGGAAAGAAAAAGGGGGTGTGGTGGGGCGTGACTGGGAGAAGCAGACCTGACACTGCAGGAAGGAGCCTCTGCAGGGCGTTTGCAGAACCAAGAGTGCCGGGCATGGTGGCACTCTGCCTCACTGATGGTGCTCCCACAGCCCCGTGCCAGGAAGGTGGCTCGGGCCCGTTCCCTCTCCTTGACTGTAAGAAGCCTCAATAGAGAGTTCTGGGGAAGAAGAGATAAGTTAACGTCTTGAAGGTGAAAATATCTTGAAGACTACAGAGCATTGCATTTCCATTGCCCAAACTTTGCTGCCCTTGGATGGCTCCAGAGCCTCTTTGGTAGCCTGACATTTTGAGGGGAGTCCAGTGCAAGCCGATCTTCTCAAGAAGTTTCCTCAGCCCTAGTCACTGGCCACTTGTCAAAGGATGGACCCGGAAGCCTTTCCTGATACACACTCTTGTTTAGACAGTTCCTATCACTCCCCTGACATGCCCAGCACGCATCCTGACCATGTCGCCCATGACCATTTATCACTGCTGTGCCTCACCTGGGGACGCAGCTGCTGCAGCAGCAGGAGGGACTCATGGGACAAGAAGTCAGGCCACTCTACATGGCCGCGATGCTCAGGGTCCAAGGCTGCAAACTGGCGGGCTGCCTGCTCCTCTTGCTCATCACTCAGGGCCCTGCTGCTGTCCCCTCGCTTTGCTGCTTGGTGACGGTAGCGTACAAAGTCTTCCAGTGTCAGGGAACAATCTGTGGGAGGGAGGGAGACACCCTTGCTGGCCATGCCCACCCTTCGTCAGCCTTGGACAGCTTCACTTACCTCTAAGGCACAGACCCACTTCTTGTGGAACTATGCCTCCCTCAGCCAGGGGCACTTGCAGGGTGGTGGTAATGGTGGGGTAGTGTGGTAGAAGTAGGCACCTCTGATGGCCCACAACTCAAGATCAAGGACTCATTCATCCCTTCTCCCCAAATCCCGGAATCCTCTGTTCATCATCCATCCCAGAAAGGATGAAGAGAATGTGGTGGCTGGCTCCTTCTCAGCAGCATGGCTGGCCTTACCGGGGATGACTTTACAGCGCTGGAAGGTCTCTGTGAGGCTGTACATCTCCTCCTCAGTGAGCAGCAGGTTAAGGTTGTCCTGAAAGAAGGTAGAAGGGTAGTTAGTGGCCACACAGGCCAGTAACAAATAAAAAGCCAGGGGTCAAGAAGGATGGGACCAGTGTTATCCCCAGAGAGAGGGCAAAGTCACCTGAGCCCAGCCTCCCAGCCTTGGCCATGGGCTCAGAGGGAAGATCTGCTCAGAGCCTTCTGATTTTGGGGAACAAATCCTGCCCAGAATGCAGATATATTGACTCCGGCTCAGTCCCTCTATTAGACACTGCTTTCAAGTTGGCCTGAGCTGACCTAGGAAGAAGTTTTAATTACTAAATAGCACTGAGATCTTATTTTGTTAGTGATGCTATTCAGTCTTTAAACTATTGAAGTCTCTTTGTAAAGGTTGGTTAACTTTCCTCCTAAAATATCAGCCAAGAGCAGATGCAGGTTATCTCCTGAGTATATTCATGAGTTTCACAAAAATTCCTGTGATTCTTTAAATAAACACCCATTGAGCAGCTGGTATGTGCTGGGCCCAAGGGTCTGTGCACAGCACTGTGATACGTGATACCTGGTGTGGCTGCTGCATGTGAGTGTGAAGGGAGGCAAGGGGAAACAGAAGAAGATGAGGACTCATGAAGCTCTCAGACGGCCTTGACTGAACCCCTTACCTCAGGCCTTTATTTTGAGGACAACGGGCAGGCACAGAAGGGTGGTCATCATGGTCAGATCTCTGCTGTGCGAAAACAGATTAGGAGAGCAAAATATGGTGGTATGGAGAACACTTGGGTGACTGTTGTGGTGGTACAGATAAGAAAAAGATGAGTAGCTAAACCCAGACATGAGAACAGGGAGGAGAGAACCGTGAGAGGTGTCAGAAGGCATCTGAACCTGGTGAGGGAAGAACTGGGACTGGGAAATTGGTGAGTGATAGTACTATTCACAAAAGTGAGGGATGGGAAAGAGCGCACCTTTAGGCAGAAAGATGAGTTCATTTGGGCGCATTCTGAGCATGAAGTCAAGATGGAGAAGTCCCTGAGACAGGAAATTTAAGCCTGGGCACAATATGGGAATCATCAATGTTTAGATCGTGGGTTATTGGATGACGTCTGACAGAGACAGTGAACACAGTGAGAAAAACAGTGGGATCCTGAGGAACACAGCATTTAGAATGGAAACAGATCAAGAGTGTTGAGAAAGAAAGGCCAAAGAGGCTGGGAGAGACTGGAAGGCTTGGGTACAGCGGCACACTGCAGGAGGCGCTGCTAACTGTGGTCACATGAATGGGATGGGATTTTATTATTTGTAAACATTTTCTCTAGTTTCTGTATATTGTATGAATTCTAGAAAATACTTAAATGCCAAGGGGAAGAGGAGGAAATAAGGAAATGTTGAATATCTTATTCAGAAAGGCTGACTAAGAAGACACCTGAGAAAAGATCATTGGACTTGACAATAAGAAGATCATTGATGACCTCAGGACAAGCATTGAAGGTCGCCCTGGAGGGTTGGAGACATCAGGAAACAGTGAAATACTCTTAAGAAGTATGATCATGAATGCAGGAAAAAGAAAGATGAACTCAGAGGAAGTCTTTGTAAAAAGCCCGTAGAGAAGGTGCTGGCAGGGCTCCAGCAGAGCTGAGGCGGAAGCAGACCATTCCGGGGACACACCACCCCAGGCCATGTTGGCAGCACCCCAGCAAGCAGGGGTGCTGTGAGTGAAAAGGCTGGTGTTCTGGGGCGGTGTACATGTGTATGAGGGCTGGGGGAGAAGGGAGGGGAGGCAGGGAGGGGAAAGACTGTGGAGCAGGGTCTTCCGTGGTCTATCCTAGAGAGGTATCTCTGCAACTTCCAGACTTCATTCTGTGCATTAGCCATAGACAGAGGGTCAGAAGTAGCACATGTCTGCTTTTTGCAGATAGTGGGCGAAGATGTTGGCCAGATGCCCCTTACACTGAATCAGAGAGCAGGAAAGCAGGGCAGCACGGCAGGAAGAAAGACAGGGAGTGCTGATGGGTGGCCATGAATCTGGCGTTCGACGGGAACCTTAGATTCTGCCTGCCATTAAAAGTTGGAAGGCATTTATATATAGTTTGCAGAGGTCTGAATCAATGCATCTTTGCTATTTAATTCACATAATCATCACTTTAGAGAGGAAGAACGAAGGTTTCTAACAGGCGCTGGCCAAGTGAGGACCACAGGACCTCCCATTTTCGTGGGACAGAATCTCCTCTGCTGGAAGCAAGCTGTTTGGGATATCAGGCTGGCTTCTCAGACAAGCACAAGGAAAAACTTAGAGAAAGCACTGCCCTATGCAGAATTACTTTTGGAACACACTTAGCAAGGTCTGGTGTGCTACAACTGTGCCTGTGTGCTACTGGCATATTTTTTAAGCGGCATACAATGCACCTCACAACAGAGAACTGTTATCTAGCTCTGCGACCCTTGCGTACACTATTAGAAAACCCCTTAGGCCACTGCTTAGAAACAGTCATTTTTATTCTAGGCCGAGTTTTCCTGCTGTTCTGCAGTCCATACTCACACAGTAGTAGCAGCTCCAGCCCGTTTCTGTATGGGCCATCTCAGTCACCTCCGCTGCATTGTCCCCTTGGAGGTAGCCCATGCGGCGCAGGCAACCATCATGGAAAACCCTGGTGCAGACTCTGCATGGGAAGAGGCTCTCGGCGGTCCAGACCTCGCAAATATCACACATCTCATCGTTGACAACCTGGCAGGAACGAGAAGGATCTCAAAGTGCAGAGAGTAACATTCCACTGCTGTTCCATGGGCCTGGCTCTCTCTGGAGCCACAGTGAAGGTGTGAGAGCATCCTTCCTGGCAGGTAAGAACCCGGAAGCTCTTCCAGCTGCCTACAGCTATGTTACTGTTTCCAAACAGCATTTTATAGAGAATAAGCTGCACGAGTGATTGTCTCATACCTTACATAACATTCAACATCCCTAGCTGTCTTGACATCATATACCAGCAGAACTTCTTGGCCATTGCTTTCTTACCCCTGTCTCCCCTAGTCAATTTTCCCAATGTCCCCTCGAGGGTTAGTGGCCATACAGGTTAGCACAAGATATACCATGGCAGCATTTCTTACCACGCAGCATCTCAGCTCTTTCACTATGACTAATTTAAGATATTCCTGGTATTTTATTCATATGAAATATTGTTTCCATTTGTGGGATAGCGATAGAACACAGGGACTAGCACAGGCAAGGCAAGCATCCTACACTGAGACACATCTCACATAAGCCTGTCTTATGGGAACTCAACTCCATCTTCTGTTCTGAGTCTTACCTCAGGCACACCCAGCCTTCCCTGTCCTGTTCTTCGATCCTTATAAAGGCCAAGACAGGGAAACCCTCCCTTCATAGAACACTCACAGGCTCCCGAGGTTCCAGGCAGATCTCTGGAGGCTTGTCATCATCCAGCTTCCGGGTGGGACGGATGAAGGCAGGGGGTGTGAATCGACGGGTCCTGTCAAACTCCTCAGGCTCAACTCCACGCCCGTCTCGGAGGCGCTCCCAGGCTGCACGGTTGATACTGCTCTCCTCCTGGACCACGGGGCCACTCGTCTCTGCTTCTTTCTCCTCCTGCACTTCCTGAACAGAGCCCTCCACAGTGCCACGGCGGGACCCTGGGGGCTCACCCCCACGTCTAATGGAAGGCCTGTCCCGTAGCCCATCCTTGAAGGCTGATACAGCCAGGCTCACCTTCTGCACCTGCTCTACTGTCTGCCGCTTGGACATCAACACCCCCATGGCTCTGTGGACAAAATCAGTTTTACCATCCATGGAAAAGGTAGGTGCTGTTAAATCATGCTGTTCCTGGCTCCTAGCAGCAAGGTATACTGGGAAGAGCACACACTAAGCCAGAGACCTTGGTTCTGCTTCTGACTGGCCTGCTGATTCTGGTTTTTCCCACTTATGGAGTTATCTGTTCAGCACAGGGATGTTATGAGGATAACATAAGGAAATGGACCTGGGCTGGTGCTCTAGCTCCACAGTAGAGAGCTTGTGCTGTATGCAAGAAGCCCTGGGTTTGACCTCAGCAAAACATGCACACACACACAGAGGCACAGACACACATATACACACAGAGGCACACACAGACACACACACCACAAGCAAGAAAGAAAAAAGATTAAACAGTGCGTAACTATGTAGAGAGGATGGTACATAAGTGAAGTGGCATCTGTTTCCCTTGTTACTCGAGAGCTGCACTAGCTCAGGAGCATCAGGCCTCTGCTACTGTGAGCGGTGGGACTCCAGATCTCAAGTTTTGCCTCTCCCCTGAAAGGAGGTTAACACACTTCAGGTTGTCTGAGCGAAAGAAATAAAGAAGAGGAATCACTGGATTTTACGCATGTTGAATTAAGGATGTCCCGGGGACACCCTGGAACACCTGGAGCAGCAGGAATGTTGTCAAAGGCTTCCTGTGGCTTTCAGGACAGAGCCCCTCAAGCACGTGCCTTTCCTGTGGCTAACTGGCATACCCAAGACCTGGAGTTCGCTCGTACTCTCCATGTCCCAATCTCTACTAGCTCTGCTCAGTCTTTATTCCACACGCTTTCTCTATTTTGGGGAAGCATGAGCACCCCAATCACTGTCTACTTTCCAGCTTGCTCAGGTGTCATTTCTTTGGGGATATCACTGCAGAGTCTAGACTGGAGTTGCTTGGGGGCCACACGCTCCTCTCTGGAGCACACACTTTCCTCACCCATATTTAATGGGATGATTATCTCATCAATGTCAACTTCCTGTTTCACCAGCGCCACACCTACCTCCACCCCAGGGAGGCCTCTGGAACATAACATGTTAATAAGCGTTTCCAAAGCCAGGCACGGTACTGGTAGTGTTCTGGAGGCTAAGACAAGATGACTGTGGTGAGTTCAGGGCCAGCTTGGGCTACAGAGTAAGACATTGTCTCAAAAACAAAACAACAACAACAAAAAAAAAAACCAAAGCAAAAACCAAACCAAAGCAAAGGCTGGGGAGGTGGATCAGCCTGTAAAGTGCTTGCTATGCAGACATGACGGCCTGAGTTGGATTCCTCCCACCACAGAGAGAGCTAGGTGTGGTGGTGTGCACGTGGTCTCACCATAGGGAAACTGGAGACTGAGGCAAACGTAGCTCCTGGAGACAAACCCAGAGACTGAGGCAAATGTAGCCTCCTGCACAGGTCCCAAGTTTTGGTGAGAGACAGTGTCTCAAACAACAAGGTGGATGACACCCAGAGTTGGCCTCTGGCCTCTGCATGCACACACCCCACCCAATCTTTCCAGTTAACTGTCAAGAAGTCTTACTTTTACAAATAAAACCTTATGGTATGTGCCATGCCTGGTGACAGCCACACATTCTTTTATTGCTTGCATGTACCACAGTGATGCAAATTTCTACCCTGTAACTTGTTACCAAGGAATTACATAGTCTCTATCTATATAGACATACACACACATATACATACTTATCTTCCTGTCTGTCTGTCTTATCTAATTTGAGACAGGGTCTCACTATGTAGCCTTGGCTGTCCTGGACTCACTATGTACCAGGCTGACTTCAAACTCACAGAGCTCTCTTCCTGCCCTGCCTCCTGTGTATTAGGACTAAAGGTGTGCATCACATTTGCAGAAACCCATATTCTTGAATGCATAAAATGAGAAGACCTACATCTCCCATTTATCAGTTAGCTTATAAAAAGTAAGATAAAGCTCAAAGGAATAAAAAATCTTGACATGGGGCTGAAGAGATGGCTCAGTGGTTAAGAGCATTGTCTGCTCTTCCAAAGGATCTGGGTTCAATTCCCACACCCACATGGCAGCTCACAACCATCTGCACTGCCAATTCCAAGGGATCTGACACCTTCACATGTAAAATAAAATTAAATAAGTTATTTAAAAAATCCTGACATAAAAAACTAAGGAATGTTTACTGTCAGTCAATAACTGTCTTGCAGGGTCATGGCAAAGGTTTGTTAAAAAGATTTAGGAAATCATGCCTCAGTAGACAATCAAAGCAATTTTTTTAAAAAAAATTATTGTTATGAGTGTTCTGATTGCGTGTATATCTGGTACCCCCTGCATGCCTGGTGTCCTCCGAAGCCAGAAAAGGGCATCAGATTCCCTAAAACTGCAGTTACAAATGCTTATGAAACATTATGTAGGTGCTGAGGGTTCAGCACAGATCCTCTGGGAGCTCAGCGGGTGTTTTTAACCCTGAGCCATCTCTCCAGTCCATATCGAGGCTATTTTCAGCACAAGCAATTATATATTACAGGCCCACTGTTTTCCTATGATACATTAAGTGGGACTTTTTCAATGTAAAAAATGGATCAGTATTTATTTATATTTTGCAGTGCTTAGGATGGAACCTATGGCCTCACTAAGCCATATATCTACCCCCTTTTCATTTTTACTTTTTTAAAACTGCAATGCAAAATAAGAAGTACATTTTGTGAGGAAATATTGTGTATAAATGTATTTATTTGTGAACTTGTAACTGAACCCAAAGATTAGGAATGATTTTTTTTTTACTATATGTGATGGTTTCTGATAATTCTCATTTTATTGTATTAAAGCCTTATAACGATTCTCCACAGTGATTCAGAATCATCAAAAAATTAGTGTCTATTAATTATATAAAATAAGGGATTCAATTTTGATTTTTTCATAGAGGTAATAGAATGTACTTTGAACATATATATTCTCAATTGCCCTTTTTCATCCCTTCTCCCACTGGTCACATCCTTTTTTTTTTTTTTTACAAAAGTCTGCATCTGAGAGAAAATGTGAGGTATCTCTCTAAGTCTGTCTTATTTGCTTAGCTTGACGGGCTCTAGTGCTCCTCAACTTCCTGTAAATATTTCCCTCTTATGATGGCTGGACAAAATTCCACTGTATAAAAACAAATCCACGTTTTCATTTCCCATGCACCTGTGGATAGGCAACCTTTGGTTATACAACCGTGAAGAACAACACAGTGTGCACATGTGTGGCGGGGCATGGTGGTGCACACTTAAGCCCAGCACTCAGGAGGCAGAGGCTGCCAATCTCTGTGAGCTTGAGGCCAGCCTGGTCTACAGAGGAGCTCCAGATCAGCCAAGTCTAATAGTGAGAACTGTCTCAAAACAAATAACAACAACAAATGGTGTGCAGATATCTCTACTTTTGTCGTTTGTTCTGAGACAGAGACTCTGTGTAGCCCAGGCTGGTCTGGAATTCACTATAAACATACACACACACATATGTCCAAGGCTGGCCTGGGTGCTGGGTCCTCCTGCTATCAGGGGGGCAGGCTCGCAGGCACACTTGGCTACACCTGTCTTAGTTATCTCATTTAGATTCCTTCCTGTATAAAGCCCCAGAGTGGACAATACAGCAACCTTGTTGTAGTTTCTTTCCTTTTCTTTTCTTATTTTGATAGACTGGAATAATAACCCACTGGCTGTGGCAGCTTGATGTTTCCTTTCATGGGGCAGCCATTCTGGCTGGGGTGCGATAAGTCTCAGTGCAGTCAGAGTTCTAGTTTCCTGTGACTAAGCATGGTGAACAGCTCTTTTATGTAGTTATTTTCCATAGAAATGTCTTTTGAGACATTTTATTCAATTCATTAGTTTTATTTTTTGTTTGTTATTTTGAGACAGGGTTTCTCTGCATAGCCCCGGCTGTCCTGGAACTCACTCTGTAGACCAGGCTGGCCTCACAGAGATCCACCTGCCTCTGACTCACTAGTGCTGGGATTAAAAGTGCACACCACCACTGCCTGGCAAATAGTTTTTTATTAAATTCTACTTCTTTTTCTTTGGCAGTGCTGGGGCTGAGCCCAGGGCACTGTGCTTGCTACTCACGCACTCTACCACACTCTTTGTTTTGATTTAAAAATGGCCACTTAAAAACACAATGATATAAGACAGCTGTGACTTCTAATAGTCTATGTGGATGGGAGGTCTCCTAGAGACAGACTGACCAACGCAAGCCTACTCTGTGATGGGACATGGGAAGGGTGTGAAAGCTTACAGTTGGCTTTGAAAAAAGAGAGGGTCCTGAGCCAAGTACTGAAGGTGGATTCGAGAAGCTGGAAAGGGCAAGAAAACAGGTGTACCCTTGGAGCCTCCAGAGGTATGCACCCCTGTGGATGAATCCTTTAATGTTAGTCTAGTGAGACTGGGTTCTCATACCAGCTCCAAGATTTCAAGAGAGCAGATTTGTATTTTTAAAGGGGAGGGGATGGTGGGAGAAATGGAGAAAGGGAGAAGAAAGGGATGAAGTAGGAGAGAATGGAGGGAGAAGAAAACCAACTGTACACAACAGATTCTTTTAAAACTGTGGGCATGGGCCTGGAGAGACGGCTCAGAGGTTAGGAGCACTTGCCTGCTCTTCCAGAGGTCCTGAGTTCAGTTGCCTGCAATCACATGGTGGCTCACAACCATCTATATTGAGATCTGGTGCCCTCTTCTGGTGTGCAGGTGTACATGCAGATAGAGCATTCAACTAACTAACTAACTAACTAACTAACTACATTGAAAAAAACAACAAAAAACTGTGGGCATGCGTGAAATTTTTTTGTTGTTGTTAAGATAGGATCTCTGTAGTTCTGGTTGACCTGGAACTCCTGGTTGCCCTTGACTTCAAAGATACTCACTTGATTCTGCCTCCTGAGTCAGATTAAAGGCATGTTCCACCATACCCTTTCAGCTTGCCGAAACATTTCACTTTGCTTTGTGTTTTATTGATGCAGGTTGTGGCCTAGGCTGGACTCAAACTCATGGCAGCCCTGTGTCTCAGACTTTCCAGTGCTAGAATTACAGGACTGAGCCATAGTACACCTGCTTTTACTGAAACAGCTTTAAAAACATTGGTAAGAGGTTAGAAACAATTTTATTCGGAAAAATGTAGAATAACTTAATAGACAAACTATAAAAATTTTGATTTAATTTTTTTGAAACTCAAAGATACGAGCAATGGTTCCCAAATGGTGAATTAGCCTTACTACGAAGGCAGGGAGAGTCTATGCAAAAACAAAAACAAAAACAAAAACTTCAGGAGGTAAATGAGTGGGTTGAAATACATATCAAGTATACACTTTAAAAAAAAGAATTATTTATTTTACATATATGAGTGTTCTATCTGTAGGTCACTTGCATGTCAGAAGAAGGCATCAGATCCCAGCATAGATGGCTGTGCTTGCTGGGAATTCAACTCAGAACCTCTGGAAGAGCAGACAGTGCTCTTAACCACTGAGTCATCTCTCCAGCCCATAATATACACTTACATTTATAACAAATAGTAAAAAGCCTTTTTTTTTTTTTTTTTTTGGTCAGTGTAACAGACTGCAGAATCCCAGAGCTTGGCAGTATCCCCGTGGCTCCCTGGGGTATAGAGGATGCATGAACTCTCCAAGGGGTAAGGAGAGCCTCTCTCTTAGAAGCTGTGTCAGGAGGCCTAGAGAATAGTGATGAGACTATCTTACTTATTAGAAGGCATGGTCTGAACATAGTTGGAAACATTTATTTGGATATCCTGAACACAAAAAAATCACTTTCCAAGACTCATTCCCCTGGAGAGAAGCGGTATGTGCATTTGGCTTTTGGCTTCTTCTGATGACATAGTAAGGGAGACTGAATGAGCAGCCATCAGGAGCATCAGTCCACACATGCAGTGACTCATCAACAGTGTAGCAGCAACTGGACACAGACACCTCCCAGCACTGCAGTTCGGCTTCCACCCACTGCTTGGTGTTAGGAGACCACATGCTGTCTGTGAAGATGCCAAGATGGTTGAGCTGGTAATGAGACTGCTACTGCAATAATTTTGGGAGTTACTTTTGGGGGGAACTTTTAAAAGTATCTATCTATCGATCTATCTATCTATTATTTATACAATATTCTACCTGCATGTGTACCTGTACAACAGAAGAGGGCGGCATATCTTATTATGGTGGTTGTGAGCCACCATGTGGTTGCTGGGAATTGAACTCAGGACCTTTGGAAGAGCAGCCAGTGCCCAGCCTGTAGGGGGAACTTCTACGAAGACAGAAGCTACTTACACTATCAAAATAACCAAATATTAGAGGCAAACAACATAATACTTTTTGCCACAGTTTCTTTGAACACAGCTATTCCTTTTGCTTGAGTTGGCTCATTTTTCTAGATCACTTTATGTCTATAAGGCAAAAAAAAAAAAAAAAAGTGAGGTAGAACCATTAATAGGAAGCCATTAAGATCCAAACAAGACCTCAAGCCAATTTGTTTGTTTGTTCATTTTTTTCATCATTTTGAAATGACATGGCTATGATTTGATTATAAACTGTGAGGACACAACAGTTTAGAACAAGGCTAAGTCTCTTAATGCTTAATGAAGAGGACCACAAAAGATACCTTAATTAAAAGCATGCTGAAATAGCTAAGACGTGCGCCTGTGGTGTCTGAGAGATTCACACAATCAGCTCTGATTCCTGGAGAAACAAGTGCACTGATTACTGAGAAAGCCTGGCCTCTCCTATGCTTGAAGAAGGTCTAGGAAGAACAACAAGTTCAAAGGAAGTGAAGTTGCAAAGCTCCCACGAATTATTCTTAATGACTGCTTCTTTGGCTGGTGGGTGGAGTCTTTTTTTTTTTCTCCCTTCAACAAGAGTGAAAAGGTGATAAGAAGAGGCCATCTCAATAATGATGTGACTATGAAGATTCTGTGGTAGATAGGAGAAGCTTGAAGAAAGCCTTAGGGACAGGAGCAGGTCATGGGAGTTAATATGAGTGGCACCTGACTGCATGAACAGGAAGAAATGAAAATGGGAATGATTAGAATCTTTCTTTCAGCAAGAGACGGCTGTTGAGATGTATTTGTCAGGCAGAACGAATATGTGGGCAGCTTAGAACATGTGTGCAAGACACACCCATTCTTTGCAGAGCACCTACTTAGAATGCAGTGGGATTACTTATAAGGGCAAAGTAGTGGGAGTGGAGAGGTTTGTCTCCACAGCAGGAGCTGGTAAGACATAAGGAAGGCGAGGGCAGCAAGGGAAGCCCTCTCCCTAGGTACTCTATAAAGATTGTGGCTGTGGAGAGGCTGAAAGGCAGGAGTTTCCTTATTCAGAATGCTAACGTGAAGTACATTTACTCACTTGAGTCTGAGCCTTTGCTCAGGAAAGACAGCTGTTTGGAAAACTCAAGAGCTTTTAAAAGGGATTTTCTGGAGGTTATGAGGACTTTCCTAGGTAGGAACGGGCAAAGAAAACCCCTAAGTGTGAAGAAGGGGACTGAGGGATGTTTGAAAGTTGAGTGTAGTGTACCTCTGATCCCAGCATTTAAGAGGCCGAGGCAGGAGGATCATTGTGAGTTTGAGGTCAGCCTGGTCTACAGAGGGAGGGAAGGAGACACACAGACAGACAGATAGATGGATAGATGATAGACAAATGAGTTGAGCTTGTGGAAAAAGAAATGAAAACAAAGGGTGGAAAAATTTAGATGGCTCCCACTGTCTTTCATAAAACATGAATGTTGCAGAGATTACTGGGCAAAATAAGTTCATTTCAGACATGGTGTCAGTATATTTTTCTTTTCATCAGTGTTGGCCAGTGGTTGGGCCTCTTTATGCGGGCCTGTAATCCCAACTTCTCAGGAATCTGAGGCAGAGAAATCACACGTTCAAAGCCAGACTGGGCTGTTCAAGGCTAGCCTGGGCAACTTAGCAAAACTCAGTCTCAAAAACTGAAATGAGGGCTAGGGGTGTGGCTCAGTGGTACAACACTTGTCTAACACCGGCTCCTAGATTAATCTACAGCACTGGACACAAAAGGAAACAAAAGCAAAGCTGGCCCAAACTCTGATGAGAACCAGTCTCTGGAACTCAGTACTAGAAACCATAGCATCAACTCACCACATCATGTCAATGCTGCCTCCTCAGAAGTGGAGCCTGAGGGGTGAGTCAGGGCTCTGGGGACAAGAACCCCTATCATACAGTAACTATGGGTGGTTTCCTAGCCACAGAGGACAGTGTCTGCCATTATCTTATACAGATACCAGAGATGAAGATACTAATTTATCCAGTTTCCACAGCCACAATATAATAGAAGAGAAACCACCATTTCCCAGTCTGCAATGCTTGTTCTGTGTCCTGTTGACTCTAGCTTGGCTCATGGGAGTGCATCTCGCTAGAGGCACAAGCAGGAAGCTTGAAAATGCATTTCCTTGGTCCGGGTTGGGGCCAAAGACCCTGAGCAGGAGCAGCATCTGCCCATGCAGGTGTAGAATTTTAATCTGTTTGTTCCCAGAAGTGTGTATCTGAAGAACTTCAGGGAAAGTACACACTTAACATGGAAGGTAAAAGTTACACAAGTGTAGAAAACCAGCAGAACTGAGGTCTGTAAAAATCAGCTTAGAGCAGTGGTTCTCTACCTTCCTAATGTTACGATCCTTTAATGCAGCTCCTCATGGCATGGAGACCCCAGCCATTGAAATTACTCTGGTTGCTACTTCATCAATATAATTTTGCTGAGTCATAATGTGAATATCTGCTACACAGGGTATTTGATATGTGGGTCGACCCCTATGAAGGGGCTATTTTTCCCAACCCCCACTGAACGGTCACAGGTTGAAAACCACTGACTCAGAGCATACAACACAGACCCTGGCTCACCACACATATCAGCTTCAACCTAAGGAACTTAAGCAAAAGCCAACATGAAGAATTCCCTTACCCTCTGCAGGTCTTTGAGGCAACCCAAGCCCCAGCTGGTCCAGTTGTTCTCTGCTGCCTCTTGCTTAGGCATCCAATGTGTCAATTCAGTGTCCTTGGAGTCATTTCTAGTTGTCTCCCAGCAGTAACCTACAGACCCCTGTCAGTTCTCGAGTCTGTAGGCCCTGATGGTCTCCTTCCCCACGTCCAGTTTGGACAGTCACCCAAACTGCAGAGGTTTTTCCGGAGTTTCTAAGAAGCAGATGGGCTGAAGACTGAGTAAAACTGTCCTCCTGGTGTCAGCTCAAGGCAAGAGGCAAGAGGGATACCCTGCCGCCGCCTAATATTCACTGCAAGCTCACAAGTTCTACTACACATTAGAGCAAAATGATGGCATGATCTTTAGCCTCTGGGGGATGAGGCTGTCTTCATTAAAAGCTACAGCTCCGACTTCCCACAGAAACAGAGCAACAGTGAAGGAATGCCACACTGGCAGCGATTGGCTGGTGTGATTGCACTCAGCAAGTACATTTTTCCAGCAAGATGGGGGCACTCCCTGCTCTCTGCTCTCAGGTCCCCACAGCACAGACCCAGCACCACTCACGCACTTATTACTTTAACTATTACCATTCACTTGCTTATTGTGTATGTGTGTTAGGCACAAATCATGTGCTAATAGCTGTCAGTAGGATGAACAAATGGGATCGCAGTCTGTGAGGATGCAGGGAGTATGTGCATGTGTAGGGGGCATACGTGTAGAATTAAAAAAAAAGGTGTTGCTTGAGCTAAATTTTGAAGATGAGTGGGAGTTAACCCAGTGGATGAGAAAAAAAAAGCATTCCAGGAAGAGGTAAAAACACATGCGAGCTCAGAGCTATATGGAGACTCCATCATGACTTGGAGCTACGAATCCAGCCCGGGTGCTGGATAGAAATAGGCAAGGAAATCAGCATTCACATATGAATTAGCATCAGCTCAAGGACTAGTTTGATGTAGTATGCTTAAAATATTTGTTTAAAAGAGAATATTCATTTGAATTCAGGGAAGTGGGGGGTGGTAAGGGAAGGGAGATGATCCTAATACAGCCCAGGGGGACCAGTGAGTGCACTTTCTTTTCCAGCTCTCCAACATGAAACTCCTTCCATCACCTGAGATCTGGCAGGCAGTAACTGTAGTCATCATTGGGGCTTCTCTATGGGAGGCATTAGGAAACAGAAACAGAAAGGAGGGGAGGAGCCAGCCATCTCACTTAACATTTCAGTGAGAAGACTACAGTAACAGGAGATAGTTTCCCAAATCAAACAGCGATCATAATATGGAAAGCCTTTGTATGTTGTAATGGGCTACCCCAATATCTTACTTGCAAAGCCAGGCAGACATGTGTGTGACCAGGTCACTCAACACATATGGACAAAAGTAGCCTTGGCAGGGGCTTGGCGTGCAGCTGCCCGAAGAAGCACATCTTAGCAGTTAGTGATTCCCGGGAAAAGGCACACTCTTCACTGACTGCTATGCGTAGCCAGTAAAGCTATATTTTCCCCAATACTTTTTCTTCACGTCATAGTAAGACTAAAGGAGTGGAGAAAAGCAGATTGTCTCTATACAAACTCTTCAAGGGCAAGGACTCTCTTTTTTTATACAGCACAGTGCTGACAAGTCAGTAGCAATTAGGATGTGTGCAGACCTCTGAGGAGATTGCTGGAAGGTGGGTGGAGAATGGAGAGATGCTATAATGGAACCAATCATGATGTCCTGGACTGGCCACTGACAGTGCAAGCTTCTTACCCCAAAGCTGGTAGTGCAATTCCAGTCAGAACTTAGTCATTAAGGCTGAACGATGGAGTAGATAATGATGTTCCTGTCAGGCATGAATAAGTAGATTTGGGGAGGAAGAAGCATCGCTAGACAGGCATGTGGGATTGAAAAATCAGAGATAGGGTAGCTGAGGAGATGGGAGAATATTAGCGTAAATACGATCCACTTAGGAACAAGAGTGTCTGGAGAAAACAAGGGCTGTGGAGAATGGACCTGGGAGTTTTAGTATCCATGTTCCAAGAAAAAGAAGCATTTAAAAAATACATGGGTAGGGTAGCACTGGAATAAGAAAATGGTTAGAATGTGGTCAGAGAATCTTCAGAGATCCAAGGTATGAGAATGCATGCCTATTTGGATGAACTCAAATGGGGGTAGGGGACATTCTCTTCCTTTGGACTGAAGCATTTTTGAGAAGATTAAGGCCACTTGGTTACACTCATCATACACATTCTTACTCAGGCTATGCTTAGGCACTATTCCGACTTTTGAAATTTAATGTTTATTCAATACTAGACATCAGGAGAGCCAAGATTTGGGAAGCACTTGGATCAATCAAGTGAATTTTCCCAAGGCTGCCAGGGAGTGTGATACTCAGAGCCCTCGATGAAAAGATCAGCTTGATGATGATGATGATGAAGATGATGATGATGATACTTCAACCAGAAATATCTGAGAGCCTTTTGGCCCAGCACTCAGGAAGCAGAGGCAGGCATATCTCTGAATTCGAGGACAGCATGGTCTATAGAGCAAGTCCCAGGACAGCCAGGGTTACACAGAGAAACTCTGACTTGAAAAAACAAAACAAAACAAAAACAAACAAACAAAAATATCTGAATTAGGGCAAACTCTACCATATTTGCAGGCTCAGTCTTGGTTTTCTCTTAAAACAATGTATGTGTTTATTTTTTTGAACTAATGAGAGGGGTTTATGATGAAAGGGGACTATAAACTTCATAGCAGAGCAATACTAATGAACCTCTGTCAGAATTTGTTTGTTGAGCTACAAATGAGGTACCACAATTCAATCCTTAAAGAGGCCAAGTAGTTAAGGAAAATAAAGCCCAACTAACAAGGGGTCAGTTAGAATATTCCGTTTCCTTTTGTAGCTTGGTCTCTCTTCTCATTATGTAATCCCCGACACCCAAAGAAGAATTCTTTTGTTTTAATCTTTTGTTTTTGAGACAAGGCCTAGAACTTGCTGTGCATCCCAGGCTGGCCTTGAACTTGAGATTCTCCTGCCTCCACTTCCCATGTGCCAGAATAAAAGGCATATGTCACCACAGCCAGTGCAAAGAACAGTGATTTTATTTTATTTTATTTTTTGTTTATTTGGGTCTGTTTTTCTGAGATAGTCTCCCTTGTGGCCCAGGCTAGCCTTCAACTTGTGGCAAACCCCTTGCCTTAGTCTCTGAAGTAGGTATTTATGTTTTCAAAGAAATCCAGGACCAAGCCTGAATATATGACGGAGCTTTGCTGTGATTGCTCCTTTCTCGTTGAAGCCCACTAGTTTTATTAAAGGAGGATATTAGGTTTGTCTGTACAGAAGGAGGACAGATATGAACAGGGACACCCCAGAATGACTCTGTGGCAAATTACATACATGGCTTGGCCCTTTCAAACTCCATTTTTTTTTTTTTTTTTGATAAGAAGCCAGATTCTATCTTTGGGCCCGAAGTTAAACCCTTAGGATTGAGATAGAAGTGTTGAGGAGGTGAGACGGGGGGCATTGCTATATCAGGTCCCAGCTTCCTAAGCCTTTCCTGGCTCTCATCTTTTCCACGCTCCTGCTTCTCTCACACAGAAGAACAGTTCGGCAGTGTCCAGAGTGGTATTTATGGATCAGTGTCCTCTGGTGCATGTAGACGGCCACAACGGATATGTGGGTGACTCCTTGAAGTGACAGTGTCTCCCTTCTTCGCCCCCAAGGTCCTACAGCAGGGAAGGTGGCCCCTCTAGATCTCCCAAACGAGTCCTGACCAAGATCACGCCATTGCAGGAGAGCTATCAACAAAGGAAGTCACACACTGGGATTTCACTGTGTTACTGCTCAGTAAATCTGTTCTCATCCTTTTACTCACCCACCACATTTGCTGGGCACTCGCTCCTGCTCCAGGCCTGACACTTCAACTCAACTTACTGACAAACATCCACTCTTTCTTCTGCCCTCCCCTGCCCCCATACGTTTCTCTGAGTTAAATTTGAAGAGCAGACTTCATTGTAATGTTTGTGATCTCAGGCAAAGTGCTGAGCCTGCATCACAAATACCTAGTGATTCAATGGGGCGACTTTAGGAAGCGGCTGGTAAATGTTACATAAGATGTTTAAACATATCCAGCACAGTGCCTGGCACACTGGTTCTCAAAAATCCTTTCCTTCCCCTTATCCCTTCCTCCAGAAACTTGGTTTTCTGTTTCTGCATAGTCAAACTCAAGAGCTCAGGTCTCCTGTCTTTGACTTGGAGGTCTCACTGGTCCTGGAACCTCCTTTCCCCTAAAGTCCAGCTTGAAGCCAACTGAGCAGAAGAGAAATGAGAAATCCTAATGGGGGCAGGGTGGGAACTGGAATGAACAAAGGCCACAGCCCCATAGGGTTCCCACTCCTTTCCACTGTGTTGAGGAGGACAAGTGAGGGCATGCTAGCCCCACAGGAGGTCAGTGCCAAAGTCCTTGGAGCTAAGATGCTACAAATGGATCCCATTTCTCCAGGCAAAGGTTCTTTCTGGGCATCTCTGGGGCACAGGCTGAGATCACCTAACCTTCGCCAACACCACTGGAAAAGTCCCTGATGTCCCCAGATGGTCTTCCGTGGGGCTAAGTTCAGAGACCACCTTGATGCCACTCTACTTACAGGGAAGGCCTCCCTGGGAGCCTGGGGAGGATGCCCCTCCACACTGGGGCTGGGCAAGGCAGAAAAGTGCAGGACTCCTTGGGCGTCTCCCTTCACGCCCATCCCACGGACTCTCTCGGGGTAGAGGCGGCGGTCACTGGGGTGCATCCACTTGCAACAGGGGCCCCTGGGGGCGGCTCCCACACCAGCGTCCGAGTCCGGGAGGACTGTCCGCGACCACAGACCCGCCCCTCAGGGTGACGGCCGGGTCCCACCGCCCCTGCCCTGGCTTACCGGGACCGTCCGCGCGCGGGACGCGGGTCCGAGGCGGGCGGACTCTATGCCGCGGGCCCGCGCTGCCCACGGCCGCTCCGGAGCTGACGTGCTGGGCCGAGCACCGGGAGCGGGCGGCGCGGGCGGCGCGGCAGACTAAGGCGGCGGCGGCGCGCGCGCCCTGAGCACACCCACCCGCTGCGCGCGCACCGGCGCCGGGCGCCGTCGGCCGCCCCGCCCTCCCGAGCCTCCGGCGGGCCCGGCGCCGCTCGCTCGGCCGCGGGCGTGGGGTGCGGTGGGAGCTGGGGCGCGCGGCGGCGGCCGAGGAGCCGGCGGTCCCAGGGTCAGGGGGCGCCCGCGCGAGCCGGCCGGCACTGCGGCTGCGCCAGCCCGGCCGCCCGCAGCAAGGTCAGCGCGCCCCGGAGCTGGCCCGGGCCGGCGCTGCGGGGGCTGCGGCGAGACCCGCGCAGAACGGGGTCTGCGTGGATGCTGCCGCCAGCACCTGCCCGGGGTGCGAAGAACTTGCGCAGATGACTCTTGTAGGCGCACCACCCAGGTCTCCAGCCTCAACGAGGGGCGCTTACCTTCAGGTTCCCGCTGGGCTCGGGAATGGCCAGAGGAACCTTCACAAAGACCTTGGCTGCTCCATCCCGCCGGTGCGCCTTGTCGGAGGCTATTGGTCCTCTATCTCCAGCAGCAGAGCTGGCCTGTCATGTAACCCACTTCTTGCTGCAGCAGCCTCAGCCTTCAGACTAGCCAAACAGCCAGCTTGTCAGGCGGCCAGCGTTTCTGAGAACTGTAATGTGCATCCCAACAAACTCCACGCTTTGACGAGGGCAAGAGAAGGACCAAGTCACGAAGCTTCTAAACTAATTGTAGGAAAGTAAAGACGACGTGTGCCTAAGTCCAGACCCCTCTTAATCTAAATTACATTTTAAAGGTACTTTAATTTTCTTGTGCATTCACTTTGTGTCAAACACAGTTCGCGTTATTTTTGAGCATCTAGTGTTTTTCTTCCCACATTTTTCAGATGTTACGGGAGATATTTTGTCCTTAACGTAGAACTTATGTAAATATAGTACTACATATTATCACCAAAGTAATAATGAACATTCCAAATGCAAAGGTACTATTTTAAATACCTTAAATGCCATTCGCTGTGTAACTATGGCTGGTTTCTAACTGACTATGTAGTTTAGGTTGGCCTCAAACTCTAGGCAGCCCTACTGCCCTAACCCCCAGAATTCTGGGGTTCCAGCATGCCCATTCTAGCACAGTGGGTTAAGACACTATATCTTGCAGGATTTGCACTGAGGCATAGAGGTTGAACAGCTTGCTCAAAGTGGCGGAGCTACTGTGTGGTGGAGATAAGATTAAAACCTGGGTGTTCTGATATCAGAACCCAAACTTCAATTGAGAACTGGGAAGCTACTGCAAAATTAGTGTTAATGAGAGCCACCATCTTTTTTTTTTTTTCCTGTGAAAATAAGGTTGAAGAGCAGACTGAGCTTTCCATGTGGTTCGATGTGCTAACCTTTAAAATCACATCTGACCAACAATTTCAGACAGGGACCTCAGAACTGTCTTTAGTGTTTTATTTCTAGGCTGTTTGGTGGGCCTATATGGAAGAGAAAGAAGGCTGTAATCAAATCCCCATAGAGATGTCTGTTGGCAAATTCCTCCTTTTGCTCAAAAAATGTGTTGTGCATCTGCGATATGTCATTCACTGAACAAACAAGGAACAAGGAGCACAGTCCTGCCAAGATGCCACAGTGTCAGCCACAACGGTCTCACCCTAATAACCAGTGACCAGTGTGACACCTTTCCTTCCCTAAGCCCTGTGTCCAAACCCTGCAGTCAGGCTCGGCTTCTCCTCTCAGTACCTGACACCTTGGGTTTTGGCAGTGTGTTGGGGAGCATGCCTGCTGTCCCAGCATGGGGTTGGTGACAGCAGGAGGAGTTTAAAGTTATCCTGGACTCTGCACCCAGCCTGAGATGCTCGAGACTATTTCAAACACCCCCCAAAGTGGGTTCATTCTGACATTTTCCACAGCACATATAATTTGCTTTGATTGTTTCACCCTCATTGCTCTCCGTCCCCCCACCCCAAATCACTCTCCAAGTCCTCTTCCCAAATAACCACTTTCTACTTTCATGTTTTTTGAAAGAATCTAGACTTTGTAAATAAGAGAAAAGATACTACTTATATTCTGAGTCTAGTTGTTCTACTCCACACAATGATATTTAGTTCTACACACATCTACCCAAAGATGACATAATTTAGTTTTTTATAGCTGAACAAAACCCTGTTATGTATATAACTATATTTTCTTTTCCATTCCTCTCATAATATATACACATATATATTAGATTTTATTTATTTTATGTATGAGTGCTTTGTCTGCATGTAGACACGCATGCCAGAAGAGGGCATCAGATCACATTATAGATGGTTGTGAGCCACAATGTAATTGCTGGGAATTGAACTCAGGACCTCTGGAAGAGCAGACAGTGTGCTTAACCGCTGAGCCACCTCTCCAGCCCCTCCATTTCTCTCATGTTGGTGATTATGATAGTGTGCCTGCTAGTGTTATGTCAGCTTGACACAAACTAGTTTCATCCGAGAGGAGGGGACCTCAGTTGAGAAACTGCCTCCATGAGATCCAGCTGTGAGGCATATTCTTAATTGGTGACAGATGGGGGCGGGGCACAGCCCCTTGTAGATGGTTCCATCCCTGGGCTGGTGGTCCTGGAATCTATAGGAAAGCAGGCTGAGCAAGCCACGAAGAGCAAACCAGTAAGCAGCACCCTCCATGGCCTCTGCATCAGCCTCTGCCTCCAGATTCCTGCTCTGTTTGAGTTCCTGCCCTGACTTCCTTCAGTGATGAACAGTGATAGGAAAGTGTAAGCTGAATAAGCCCTTTCCTCCCCAGTTTTTGGTTATGGCATTTTGTCACAGCAATAGAATCTGTAAGACAGGCGCTGCGGCTGGGTCCATGTCCTGGTTTCTGTGAACAGTAAGCATGAGGTGCAGGAATAGGAGCTCATGTCCTTGATACAACAATCCCTTCGCACCATTCTGCCAAAGGAACACAAGCAGAGGGCTTTGTTGCTATTAAGACCGGCATTTGAAAACCCTCATCTGAGACTGCTATGGTAAAAAGATTCAGAATTTTCATGACTGAGCTCGAGATTTTTGGTTTGTAAACTTTTGTCCTAAGCATTAAAGGTAATAAATGCTGTCTGTGTTTACTTATCCTCTTTTCCTTTCCCTCAGTCTCAGAACAAGAGAAGCTTTCTGCAGACTGTCAACTCACCCATCTGTGCCTTTGATCATGTTTCCTTTTGTTGCTTCTTTTGCTTGGTCTGTCATCATTCTGAACCCTAATTTCAGCTTATAAACAGGATCAGGTTTAAGAAGCTTTTCTACGGACTCATTATCTTATCTTAACGACTGCCGGTTACTGTTTGAGACTTTATGTATTGAAACTTTAATCCTCAATGCAACAGTGTTGGGAAGTGAGACCCACATGGTTGGTCAAAAAGGCTCTGGCTTCAGGATGTGTTAAAGTGGTTATCTGGAGCTGACTGATCACAGGAACAAGTTCAGCCCTCTGCTGCCCCTGCCCTTTCTGCCTCTGTCATGAAATGGTGCTGGACAAAGCCCTTACCACCACACTCTAGGCACCCGGCCTCCAGACCTTACCACCACACTCTAGGCACCCAGCCTCTAGAGCCATGAGCCAAATAAGGTGTGGTTTGTAAATCATGTAGTCTGTGGCATTGTTATAGCATCGTGAAATGGATGGAGATCTTACCCAGTTTGTTTCCAGGAGTACCAAGTTGCACAAATTAAATGTATGTAGTTCTTTTTTGTATCAACTATACTTCAATAAAGCTGTTAAAAATCACTTGCCCATTTCTGGGTGGGCCTTTTTCTGGACTCTGTGTGTGAGGGTGGGCATGTATGTGAATTCACTGAGCACTGAACTTAGAGCCTTACACATAACAAAGTACGCCACCACTGAGCTACAACCCCCAGCCCTATATTTCTGCTTCTGACCATGGTTACTGGCCTATAACTCCTGATCCGGATGTGGGCTGTAGAGATGCTTATCTCCCCTTGCCCTTAGATGGCTATGTAGAAATACCTACCCAGTAAATCATAAGTTACCCCTCACTGCGGAAGGTTCCTGTCCCGAACCCTGGAGGAGGACTGCTGCATAGGTAGACCAAGAAGAATCCGAATAGACAGGACTTCTTGGAGTTCCCTGCCCAATCTATTAGAACTCATGCCTGTTCAATAAAGCCGAAACAGACACCAGAAAGGACAGCATTTGGAACACTTTTAGAAGCTGAACATGGAGACTAGCAGGAGGTGATTACAGACTGTTTGTATGCTGCCAGGATACAGGCTCCATGTTTGAGGTCTTTCAGCCTGTATTTATCTGGGTGCTTATCTCTATTCTCTAAGATGTCCTTCCTGGCTACAAGTAAGGACTGTGTTACCTGAGTTCTGTGAGTCTCCATGGTGAACTAGTCGAATCTGAAGGGGAAATCATGAGAACTCCAATTTTTACCTGGTTGATCAGAAGTTCTGGAGTTCTAGACCCGCAGCTAGGTCTAACTGGGGCCACCTTGGGGCCTAAGCCGCCATCTGTGAGACCTGACAGTGCTTCCCTGCTGTGTCAGCAAAGTGGATATTTATTCCTCCCTCCCTCCAGCCCTTTCTCCATCTCTCTGTCTCTCCATTTCTCCTTCCATCTTTCTTCCTTTCTTTTTTTTATCATGGTGCCAAGGGTTGAACCCAGGGCCTTGCACTGAGCTAGATCCTAGGTGATGGTGTCAGAAGTGAGCAGGATGGGAGGATGCCCTGTTGATGCAGAGTCACTTGCTTGCTAGTGGAAAGGGTTCCCACACATCTGGGGTCGATGGCAGTGTGAGAGCAGGAGAGAAGCTCTGTTTTCCCAGCTCGTGGGGTCACTGTGTGCTGGTTGGCTCCCTGATTGTTCACTGGTCCTACACTGCATCTTCACAAGGAAAGCTTTCTTATTGTCCTAAAACTTAGGTAGTAGGAATCCTATTTGTTCTTTTATTATAATTCTTTTATCTTTCCATGCCAACTTTAGAACAAGCTTATTTATTGCATATAAAATTCTGTTGGTATTTTAATTGGAATTATGTTAAATCTTTAGATTAATCTGGGGAAATTTTTCATCCTAAGATTGATCTTTTCAACCCTTAAAAATGATAGCTTTCTTCACTTATTCAGGTCTCCTCTGATTTCTTCCATTATTTTAAAGTCTTTGATATATAGATCTTTCTTATGTGTTGTATTTACAGCTGAATATTTCATATCTACTTTTTTGTTTTTTGTTTGTTTGTTTTGGTTTATCAAGACAGGGTTTCTCTGTGTAGCCCTGGCTCTCCTGAAACTCATTTTGTAGACCAGGCTGGCTTAAAACACAGAGATCCGCCTACCTCTGCCTCCAGAGTGCTGGGATCAAAGGCATGGGCTACCACACCTGGAAATATTTCATATCTTATCTAGTTTTTATGATTTCAATTTTCTGTTGTTCACTGATAGAATATGAATGTGATGGACTTTTTTTTTTCCTCTCTGGAGAGTGAGTCCAAGGCCTTGTTTATGCTACTGAGTCACATCTGCTGTACATAGATTGATTTTGTACACAGCCCTTGTATTCTTGATTTTCTAAACTCTCATGCTGATAATAAGATATCTTGTAGATTTTTGAGAAAGAAATGTAGCAGCAGGTAGGAACCTCCAGATCAGTTTTAGCTTGATTCTCTATAGCCTGACCTCCACATGAGTGGTGTGGCAAATGTATGTCTTCACACACATCAAATAAATGACAAATGTGGATATAAAAAAATACCCACAAGTTAACACCCATGCAGGACACACACTCATACCCACACTGAATGCCCATACAGGTAAGTATATTGAAAAAGACTGATTCCAAATCAAAAACCTAAAATTTAAAGCTAATAAATTAGGAAAACATTAACAGATAACCAAAAACAAACCGAAGAAAATAACAAAGAATTGAGTAGAAATTGAGGACACATGCAAACATATATTTGATATTGACAGTGTACAAATTAATGTGATATATCACAATTTCTATTTGGAATACCACTTCTAACTATAGAAATCCATTAAATTGTACAGACTTTGGGTCTGGTTCCTTTGGTTGTATAAAATTTTACTTATTTGGAAGTTTTTAATAATAAAGTTTGTAAAATTAAAAAAAATCATTAAAATGCAATACAGGAAAAAAAACCAATCAAGTTCAATAAAACCCAGAATTGTGTTTTTAAAGATAACAAACTTTACAAACCTTTGGCTAGACTCACCAAGAAACAAAGAGAAAGACAACAATTACTGAGCTAGGGGCCTGGAAGAGGGCTCAGTGGATAAGCTGCTGCCAAGCCGTGTAGGAGTTTAGAACCGGCACAAAGGCTGGCTGGGAGTGGAGGCCCTCCTTGATCCCAGCTCTCAGCAGACATGTGTGGACAAGCTCTGGATTCAGCTGAGAGCCTCTGCCTTCAAAGAATAAAGTGGAGAGCGACCACAAAAGGCTTTTGATGTCACATGTGCACACTCCACAAGCACACACACACACACACACACACACACACACACACTAAGCCTTAAAAGTTAGTGACTAGAAATAACTCAGAGACTTAACCACCAGCTCTAGAGAAACTGAAAGGATTATATGCAGTTCCAGGTACTTCTGAGATGAGTCTGAGGGGGAAATTGACCCCAGGGGATCTAAGTCACAAGATGTTGTGAAGGGTAGCTCAAAAGCCCTGCTTCTAGCTGCCGTGGGTCAGTTGAACAGTGGGACTAAGTGGGATGTTTCTTTGCTGCAATTGCCTGGAGAAATCACTGTCTCACCTAAACCCACAGTAGACTGAAGGCAGCTTTCATGGAGCTTGCTTTTTGGAGCAGCTTCTGTTGCCCTTCGCTGGTCAGGGGTCTGTGGTTTCCACTTTCCTTCGCAGTGTCAGGAATCTTTTGCTCTACTCTTCTTCAGGATCTTTTGCTTCCAAAGTGTCCTCTGTTTCTTGCTTTAGAGTGAAGTCTTAATTTTTCTTATTAATAATCTGTTTTATCATTTGTGCTTTGTTTTTTTAAGACAGGAAATTGCTCTGCTGCACAGGATGCTTTAGAACCCCTGGGCTCACGCTGTCCTTGGACTCAGCCTCAGAAAAACCTGGAATGACTTACAATCCTTTCAATCTCACTGGAGTTGGCAGTTAAATCTCTCTTTTATTTCTACTCAGTAACTTTAAAAAATGTGTCTATGTGTGTTGTGTGCTACATTGGTGTGCATCTTTGCTTGTGGGCCAGTATTTGTGTATGTGTGTGCACATGTGTTTGTGTACACATGCACGCTGAGTTGATCCTTCCTTGATCTCCTCACTTCATCCCTTTAAGGCAGCCTCTCTCGGCTGAACCTAGAACTTGCTGATGACTAGTCTAGCTAGCCAGCTATCCCCAGGGGATCCTGGCTCTATCTCCTGAGAGCTGGAATTACAGACGGGCCTCCACGCCCACACAGCATTTGTGTGAGTTCTTGGGATCCAAACTCTGTTCCTTATGCTTTTTTTTTTAATGTAATTTGTTTATTTTTATATCAATCACAGGTTAGGTACTTTGCATCCCAGGCGTAGCCCCCTCCCTCATTCCCTCCCACTCTCCTCATCCCTCCCTCATCTCCTCCCCGCCCCTCCAAGTCCACCGATGGGGGAGGATCTCCTCCCCTTCCATCAGGCCCCAGTTCATCTTGTCTCCTCAGGGCTGGCTGCAATGTCCTCCTCTGGGATCTAGCCAGGCTGTTACTCCCTGGCGTGTATGGGGGAGGGTCAAAGAGCCAACCATTGAGTTCATGACAGAAACAGTCCCTGTTCCCCTTACTAGGGTCTTCAGTTGGACACCGAGCTACCATGGGCCACATCTGAGCAGGGGTTCTAGGCCATATCCATACATGGTCCTTGGTTGGAGAAACTGTCTCATTAAAGACCCCTGTGCCCTGCTCAGTTTGGTCTTTGTGGAGCTCTTGTTCTCCCCAAGTCTTACTAACTTCCTCTATTTTTATTATTATTTCCTGCCCTCTGCCGAAGGCTTGGTTCCTTATGCTTTTTATGACAACAGTGTATCTACTGAGCCATCTTTCCAGCCCTCAGTTCAGGACTTCTTTTTTCCTTTGTTTCTTGGTGAGTCTAGCCAAAGTCTTGTCTGTTTTGTTATCTTTTAAAAATAACTTCAGAATTTATTGAATTGACTAGTTATTGTATTCCAATGATCCTATTCAGTTCTTTGTTTCTTCTACTTGCTTTTTTTTTTTTTTAACTATTTTGCTTGTTCATGTTTTCCTAATTTCTTGTCTGTCTGTTTGTTTTTGAGACAGGGTTTCTTTGCGTAGCCTTCGATGTCCTGGAACTCCCTCTGTAGACCAGGCTGGACTCAAATTCACAGAGATCCGCCTGCTTCTGCTTCCCCGAGTGTTGGGATTGAAGGCGTGTGTCACCTCTTATTTTCTTAAATTAGGACACTTCAGCTACTGACTTGGGATCATTCTTATCCAACATAAGCCATTTTGCCTATATGAGGTTTGGGGGGTTTTGTTTATTTGAGTGTGTTTATTTATTTTAAATTTTTTATATTTTATATTTTATGTGCATGAGTGTTTTGCCAGTATGTATATATGTACATTATATAATGCCTAGTGCCTGCCGAGGCTAAAAGATCCCTTGGAACTGGAGTTACAAATGGCTGTAAATTGCCATGTGGGTGCTGGGAACCAAATGGTGGTCCTCTGTAAGAGCAGCAAGTGCTCTTAATTGCTGAGCCATCTTCCCCCCCACCCCCTGTGCATGTGTGTGTGTGTAAGGTGCACACAGCATGGCCCAATCATGGAGGTCAGAGGACGACTTTCTCTCCCTATACCATAGGTTCCTGGGATCAACCTCAGCTCACTAAACTGAGCAGCAAGTGTCTACCCACTGAGTCGTTTTACCAGATGGTTTGGTTTTTCTCAAGCAACACATTGCTATGTAGCTTAGCATTTCATTGAATTTGCTCATTTTCTACTTAATGAAATTTAGGTGATTCCAGAATATGTTGCCTTACTTTAATATATTAAGAGGCCGTTTCCTCTGAGCCTGTTCGCTGCATTTAAAGAAGAGCTGATAACAGTGCTGTTTTATCTGTTATCACTTCTCTGACAAGCATGTGACTCATTAATGGGATTGGCTCATAGGAGACCCACAGCTGATGAAGGAAAGATCGTAATGTAGGTAAGAAAAACATGCTCATGGAAAGACCTAGACCTTCCCGGTCTTTTGAGAAGTAAATCATGCACTACCCTTCCTTGCAGTCTCCCCATTTCACTTATGACAGACATACCATGGGCACAGATAGCTCTTTTTATCCTGAAGTGATTTTGATCCTTTGATTTTAGACAGCTTAGGAAATATTTAAATGAATATAATATATACTTCCAGAGAATCCTGACAAAATGATCTTAGACCAAGAAACTACAGATTTAGTTACCTTGAGAGGCTTATGTAGACTTAAGAGAGGAAGCCAGAGAAAATTTTATAAGTCTAGATTCTATATGTAGGCCCTTTGTACATCCAACATTCCAGATTATACTCAGCCTTGAAAGCCTCTGGCGAGCAGAGAACACTCTTGAACATGTTCTTAATCAGCTTTGATGGGAACATACTGAGAACAGCTGAAGTTCTGGAAGCTGCTAGAACCAGTGAGTGGTTCTCTGAAGATTTTTATTAGAAAAAGAGAGAGAGACAGACAGAGACGCAGAGCCACGGAGAGACAGAGAGCATGTCTGCAGAGGCCAGAAGAGGGTTTCAGATCCCCTGGAGCTGGAGTTGTAGCATCTGTGAGCTGCCTGGTGTGGGTGCTGGGAACCAAACTTAGGTCCTCTGCAAGAGCAGCGAGTGCGCTAGCTGCCAGGTCCTCCTACCAGCCCCACATTCCTGCTTCTAATAAAAGCGCAAGAACTGGGGGGAAGTGTTAGGAGAGTGATCCTGTAGGTCACCAGCATGCTGCGGGGCATCGTTACCCCAGAAAACAAATGCAGATGAACTCCTGGCTGCATTCTGGTCCTGTAGTCAAAGACGGAAATCACAGACCTGGGAAGAAGTACTCTGAGCTGGCGTGGAGTACAGCTTAAGTGGGACTTCATAGTTTAGTGAGAGATAAGGTACCACGTGGGTGACTCACCATGACGTGACTTGTACAATCTCTTTCCAAGGCCCCAAGACATGCTTAGATATATTACAATATTTTCCCTCAAAGAAGCCTGTGCTCTCCATGCATAACCAAACTCCATGAACCCCGGTGCTCATAAGACATAGACCAACATGATCACCAATAACAGGCAGTGATTGTAATATGTTGTGATAAAGCATCATGAAGAAATTCTTACAGTTCTTCAGGAGCACTGAACAAAGGGTTCCTGCTCATGGTGGCAATGTGAAGGTGATGAAAAAGGGTTCCCAGAGGGTTGCCAGGAGGGGGTTGTTTCTTTAATTCCTCATTTGTACCCTCATCTCGCTATTCTGGAGTGTTTTCCTGGCATACGCCGAGTAGCCATCAGACTTTTTGTCGAACAAATAAGGGTATGTTTGGGAGGAAGGCTGGAGTAGCTAGTGGCGCATGGCGTGGCCAGAGAAGGGGCAGTGCAGGGAGCAGGGACCCCTGCGTGTGTCCCGCTGTGCTCAGCTTTTGAGCTGCCGCAGGCTCTAGCTATGCCACTGAAATCTTTCAGTCAGGAGCACTGAAACCTAATTGGCTTTAGTTAGATCATCCTAGGAACTGAATGACATTTGTGTTAGGGAAGTAACTCAGCAGCCAAGAAATGACTGGGGCTTAGCTGGAGCAGGCCAGGAGAGGCACGGCAGGTGAGCCTGGCGCTGAGCCCAGCCAGAAGCCTAGGGATTCATCCGCTCAGCCCTTGAGTACCTGTTATGTTTCAGGCTTTGTGTTAGCCATTAAGGTTAGAACAATAAGAGCATGTACTGCTCTTGCAGAGGACCCAGACTCAGTTCTCACACCCATACATATCACAACTGCCTGTAACTCTAGTTCCAGGGAATTTGATTGCCCGTGGTCTCCCACGGGTACCTCACATGGGCATACACACACACATAAATAAAACGAATAATAAGGCTTCTGCTTGAAGCCCTATCAAAGGTATTATAGACAAGCAAGATGGCAATCACAGCCCTGTCCTGTGGTAAGTGCCTTAAGAGGGGAAATTAGTGCATAGGGATGCATAGGAGAGAATGTGTGAAGTTGAAGTGAGATGACTAAAAGCCAGACAAGTGGCATTCTGGGGTGGCAGGGGAAACGTCCTGGCTGTCCAAGGCCGAGGACCAGAGAGACTGGGGACCATACAGTCATTATTGGAGCAGCGTCCTGAGTGAGAAAGCCGAGGAACTCATAGGGGAAATGTTCAGTCTGAGAAGCCGGTGGACCACCGGAGGGGATGAAAGGTCTATGGACAGGGGGCTCATAGGAGAGGCAGGGCTGGAAATTCACATTTGGGAGCATGAGCGTAGTTCTTGAGGCCATGGCTACACTTGTGGTCACTTTGGCAGTGTAGATAGAAAGGACACAGAGCTAAGGGAAACTGGGAAGGCTTGCCAAGAGACTGAGGAGTACTAGGAGAACATGAAGCCAGAAAATGACAAGAAGCAGGAAGCAGGAAGAAGACAGAAGGGGCAGAAATGACAGGGGCAGCCAAACTGAGCTCTTGCTGTCAGCAACAGGCTTCTTTTGTTTGGGTAGGGGTGTGGAGATGGAAGCTACCCCCACCCCCTTCCTGTGGTTTTCTGAGACAATCTTGCTGAGTAGCCCACACTGGCTTAAAGGTACAACACGGCCTTGTTATCCTCTAGTCTCTGCCTC
Organism: Pachyuromys duprasi; assembly: GCA_028658305.1. NCBI lineage: Eukaryota > Metazoa > Chordata > Mammalia > Rodentia > Muridae > Pachyuromys > Pachyuromys duprasi. The sequence goes on along the minus strand of CM053762.1, from coordinate 1,007,578 downwards.
TTGATGGATACCCTTGCAGTAGTATGCCATCAGGCTCAGTCAATTTAAAAAGTCCTAATGACAGATTTTTAAAAATAATTTATTTAATTCTATGTGCATTAGCGTGAAGGTATCAGATCCCTTGGAGTCAGCATTACAGAGAGTTGTGAGCTGCTGGGAATTGAACCTGGGTCCATTTGGAAGAGCAAGCAGCGCTCTTAACCACTGAGCCACCTCTCCAGCCCCTAAGGACAGATCTTGATGGCGTACAGTAAGCATACTTGTTGCATTAGACAGTGTGGGTATGTCTCAAAAGCAATTTCAGTGAAGAGCTTAGTGTCGGGAGCCAGACAGGTTATTGGTGATAACGGGGAATTTTAGGAGGTGTCTTGCCAATGTCTCCATTGTGGTAAATGTCCATATTATTGCGGATTGGTGAACACATAACACTGGACCAAGGTTTCCATGTACCTATTGGACACTGTGTGGGAACTGTCTCTCGCTGAGATCATAAATGAGAGTGAATTGGATAGAGGAAGGAAAGTGTAGTTCTGTCTGCTGAGTGTTAATTTTATTGTGTCCCTAGGTTGTTTTTCTATATCCTGGACAAAAGACTATGAAGATCAGAAAAGGGGGAACGTTGAACTTTCCAGGCCTCTCTGTGGTGACTCTGTGAGACCTTTCTGTTCCTTGTGCCACATACAAGATTTACTGTTTACATCAAACCGTCTTGTCCTACCTTTGTAAGGATGTCGGTATTAGAGTTAAGAGGTTGTTAAAGTTCCCTGTTGTAGCTCTCAAAGGCATAGAATGGAACCAACATTTTTTATTACCTGAAACTCCAGTGAGCAGAGGAATTATGAAGGTAGGAAGGTGATACCTGTGGATTCTGAAAACTCCTGTTAGCTCACATAATGGATACAAATTGACCACAAGAGAGGCTGAGGAGTACAGTGGTGAAGAGCCCGGTTCTGGAGGGACAGAGATCTGTATTCAGACCGCAAAACTGCACTTTGTAGATACGTTCTTAATGGTCGTCATCCACCCTAATTGTGAAATGATAAACTAATGCATAGAGCTCTTTGCACCACGAGAGACGGGAAGTCTGTGTCAGTTGCTGCACGGAACAAGATGGCAACGCTGCTCAGTGCCGGGGTCAGGCTTTAGAAACAGCTTTATGTCCTGTACACAGTGCTCTCTCTATGCTCACAGCCGCCTGGGTATTAAGACAGTGCACAGTTTTTTGTATTATTTAAGATCACCTGGTCTAGGGCTTTGAGCTGGCCCTTCCCAACATCCACTTCATCTGTGAACTGCTGGAGAGTGTGCAGGGTCAGTCCTAGAGGACAGACAAAAGGTGCAGGAGCTCCATGACACAGAGCAACAGCAGGATATGGGGAAGGGTCCTGGTGAGGAGCCAGTATTGATAGAGTAGCAGAAGCCAGAGGCCTCCAACCAGGCCAGTGATTCATTGCAATGAGTATTTGCGACGGAAGCTGTTTGGGCAAAAGGGTGTACCGTGAGACACACCGCAGCTTCCACAGGGAGTACTGTTGTTTTGTCTTTCTTATTTTCTTCTTCTTTTTTGGGAGACGTTGCAAGGGTAGAGGATGGATATGGAGGGACGGGGAGATGAGAGGAGTTGGGGTGCGTGATGTGAAATCACAAAGAATCAATAAAAAGTTCTAGAAAAAGTAAAAAAAATATATCACCTTCTAGCTGGTAAACGTATGCTCCTTTGTCCTGCCATTTGCTTCCTTTAATATTCCCATTAACTTCATATTTATCTGTCAGATCCGTTTGCTCCTGAAGTGTGTGAGCTTCACTTTCAAAAGAAAGAAGTCCAATTCAAGCAAATCCAAGTAAAGGAAAATAGTCTGAAGAAAAGGTTTATGTAATTGGGACCTTACAGGTTGGAGATAGCTCAGTCTTGCTCAGCCCTCACTGCATGTGACTCCATCTCTAGGGGCATCCAAAGCCTTTGGCCTCTGTGAGTGTACACATGCACATACCCACACACTGACACACACAACTAAAAAACATTTTATAAAGGTGGAGTTGAATGTTGATTCTCAAAAACTGTCATTTTTCTTTAAATTTATTTTAATTCTTTTTTGTTTTGTTGCTTTTTGTTGTTTTGTTTTAAGAGACAGGGTTTCTCTGTGTAGCCTTGGCTATCCTGGAACTCACTTTATAGACCAGGCTGGACTCAAACTCACAGAGATCTGCTGGCCTCTGCCTCCTGAGTGCTGGGCTTACAGGCGTGCCCCACCACGCCTGGCTCCCATTTTCTTCCTTAGGACCTGGGAATTTTTAATTTTGTTTCCTTTTTTTCCTTACCCACTAGAGCAAGTTAGTGACTAACTTTTGATGCTATTTTTTTCTTCTGGAAGTTTCTAACTCTCTTTGTTTCCATTACAAATGTTATCTTTGCTCTAGTGAGGTTCCTCTTGGCCTCATTCCTCCTTGTGACAGGAAGTTCTAAACACCCCCCTCACCTTGCCCCTGTGGCACCAATCTTCAGGAATTCTATACTTAAATACAGTTGATTTTGCAAGACATGTTTTCATATTGTAACCTACAGTAGCTCAGAACTTACTTATGTAGCCCAGGCTAGCCTTGAATGTAGCAATCTTTTCCTCTCAGCCTCTCAACTGCTGAGAACACAGCATAAGTCACTATGTTGTAAGGCAACTTCTTAAAGCACAGATTCTGTTACTATTACTGTAAAGTGATACTGTCAGCATTTATTGAATTTCAATACTTATGCTTTTAAAGGTGCTTTCGCGAATTTCAGAAATGTTCTACTTTGAAGTATAATTTTTGATATGTAGTGTATTGTTTTTTTGTTAGATTAATAGGAAAATATTTCTATAAACCTGTAAAACAGCAGATGCATATCTTTGAATGATTATGGAATTTAGGTTTTAGAATCTTACTACACAAATAATGTCACTTAGAAAGTAAGCTAGCAGGGCAGATGGCACATGTCTTTCATCCCTGCATCCAGGAGGCAGAGGCAGGCAGATGTCTGAGTTCTAGGCCAGCCTGGTGTTCAGAGTGAGTTTCAGGCCATTCAGCTCTACAAAGTGAGACCCTTTCTCAAAAAACAAACAAACAAAAACAACAACAATAACAATAAACCAAAACAAGAGAGAGAGGAGGGAGGGGAGAATGAGAGCCAAAAGTGTAAATTCTTTGTGGACAACAAATAGTCTTGAATATGAAGGTGGATAATGTTATGGTACAGCACCTAAATGGTTGGGACAATGAAATAATGCCTTCTCAATGGAACAGGCACTGACCATGAATAAAAATTATAATTCTACCAACAAACGTAATTCCTGTGCTAAGTGCTTGCTAAGTACTAGATAAAAATTAGGCTTTCTGTGTATGTTATTTAATATTAAAAATAACTCTGTGAGGTTTTGTGGTCACCATGAAAAAGAACACATCATATTGCATAGGATAATTCTTTGATAGCTTGAGCTTGATAACGTTCTGAATTCAGTGCGCTGTCACTACAGCCCATTCTCAGCAAGAGAGAGATTCCAGAGGGGCTGCTAGGGTAGGGCTATTCCTTAGGTGAGTATTTGACAGCCACTTTGGCTTCAGGATTTCCCATGGCCTTATTGGAATTTTCTTAGACCTGGACACAGTCTAATGTTTAGCTTTTCTTTCTCTATGTCTCTCTCTCTCTCTTTCTCTGAGGTCAAACTTGTGTTATGTTACAATGCATCTCTCAGCTTCCCTGATTCTCTCCTCTCTTTCTTCACAGGACATTCATTCTGACACCATCACAAATCTCTGTGCATCTTATTTCATTTTGACATCTTCTTAGTCCACATGGCCCAAATAATCTATTCTTTAAACCAAGTATGGGTATGGTTCACCCATTGCCTGAGGGGCAAAGATTGCTCCCTCTTGGGTGGCTAGTTCCTGCACACAGTGGTGGTGCTGCTTCTGAAGGTGCTCAGAGAAAACTGCAGAGGATTGTCTTTGCTGGTGTGGTAGTCTTTTTGTTTGGAACATACAGTGTGGTGGGAGTCAATGCACGCAAATGCAGCAGAGTTTGTTAGTTGCCGCTAAACTGACTGAGGCTGTGCAGAGGGACAATGAGAATCAGAAGACCACTCATACAGAGCTAGAACCCAAGCAGCAGAGCCCTTATACACTGCAGTTAAAAAAAATGGACACAGAACAGCCCAGAGATAAACTGGGACATAGAATGGCAGTGCTCCAGAGACCTAAATATCAGTCAAAGCAAATCTGTTGTGCTAAGTTCTGGGTCCTGTTTGGAGAAACCTTGGACCCTGACATATGGGCAGAGGCATCTGGATGCCTCTTTTGGGAATACTGGCTCTCAAGCCCTTCTGAATGCCAAGACTCTGCAGATGTGGCCTGCTTTTCTTTAGTAAGCTTTGGTACTTGACATTTCAATAGATGTTTCAGGTTCCACCCTTTTCCCCATGGGGCAGCAGGTGTCTCCCACCTCCCCTCCTGCTAGGTCAATAGTGCAGAACTAAACATCAGCACAGCCTTCCGGCCTGTATCTGGTGGATACTTGGATCTAAAAAACACAACTGTTACACGTTGATAGCAGCAAAGGTAGTGTATTCAAGGTTGTATTTTGAGGATGCTTTCTTTTATGCTTTTTTAATGTGTATATGGCAGAGGTCAGCAAAGGTCAGAAGAAGGCATCTGATCCCCTGAGACTGAAGTTATAGAAGGTTGTGAGCTGCCCTGTGGGTGCTAGGAACTGAACCTGGGCCCTCCAAAAGAGCAGCCAAATGCTTTTAACCGCTGGGCCATCTCTCCAGCTCCCAGGGGCATTTTCACAAGGCAATATAAGATTGGATAAAAAAGAACTCACTGACTTGTGAATAGTTTTGTGTGTGTTTGTGCACGCATGTGTATACTGACCCAGGATTTAATACTTGACTAAGAACCCAGGAGGATGGAGTGTGTCTTAGAGGCTTGAAGAAAGTGATGACCAGTGTTGAGGGAAAGAGAAATGCCTGAACTATCTTAGAAGATGGTGGAAAGAATAAAGAAACTGAGGAAAATGGGCAAGCAGAGTGGCTACCTTATGTGAAACAATAATCCTATGATGATTTATGTTCCATGGGTAGTGCCCAGCACACACAAGCCACCAGACCGCCCAGCGACCCTGGTGAGAAGGGCGCTGGTTGGAGCGGTGGCTCTCCTTCCCAGCACAGGCTGATAGGGAAGTGCTCAGATCCGGAGGGGGTGGGGCTCTTTAGGACCACATAGGGATGAAGAGCTCCACTGTAAGAAGGCACCATCATATAATGACCTTCAGTGATAGAAAGGCAGCAAGGGGCTTGACTTAGGAGAAAAACAAGACCCACACCATGGTGGATACATACTGTGATGATTCCTCAGTTCTTCCCCCAAGGGGATCTGTGAGGGAAAAGTGTCATCATGGTTACACTACATTAAGGACCTATGGGGGCCGGGTAATAAGTCCTGGAAAAGAGTGGGCCTGCGGGGTTGCAGATGTTTCCTGCGGTCATTTCCTCTGCTCCTGATTGCACTGAAGTACTTAACCTCTAGCATAACTCTCACACTAGGTTCTTGTCCCCTGGGGTAAGGAAGGCTAAGCAGAAAGCTTTCAAATGGCCCTTCTCTTTCCTGTGCCATCAAGATAGCAAATACAGGTAATCAGATCCCTGGAAGGGTGCGGAGAATGACTGAAGACTACTCCACGGTGTCGGAAATGGCAGTGATGGAAAGATACACTGTGCAGCCTTCCGTAAACTCCAGGGTGGGGTCACAGTGAAGGGCCTGAGGTCCTGACTACTGCTGCCTCTGAATAAATAACGACACTTGCTCCCATGTTCTGCTTCCAGCCAGTGACGGAACATAGCAGGGTGGTACAGAGGCCGTTCTTCAGCATGCCAGTGATAGATATGGTAGTGTTTCAGCCTTAATTGTTATAGTTTCCACTCCTGTTTTTGAGGACGCATTTATGTGTTTGATGTGGGAATTAATCGCTTCTCTCTCACAGCTGAAACTCTCCCCTTACCAGTGCAGTTCAGGGCATTTGTGCATTAGAGCTTCCCCTCTCCCCTCTTTAATTGTCCTCCTCTCTCTTTAATTTCATTATTCTTATCTCTCCAGGATCATTCTCATACAATCAGCACAAAAGATGTCATGAGACAGCACTGTATCAAAAAAAAAAAAAACCCACACAAAACAAATTACTTCCTTATGCTAAAATCCTTTTGAGCCAGGCCTTCCCTGTTCCCTGCCTAGCAAAGCCCCGCTCTTGGGAGGGTCCTTCCCAGCCGTCGGGTTATGAAACCAGCATTTGTTTCTCCATGCACAATTCCCCTCAAACCACCATTATTGTAGTTGATTGCTCTCTCTTAGGACCTTCCTGACAGGACACTTACGCCTTTTTGTGTAGCTGTCAGACTGTTGAAATGATAGACCCAAGAAATTTAGAACTTCCCATGGAATCTCCAGCTGGGGAAGGAAAAGGCTGAAGTCTGATGACTCAGGGAAAGAGATTTCACTGTTTCGATAATTTGTCAGCTGTTGCAAGAGGGACTGGAGCTGATGATGGGCTGGGATGGACCAGGACTGCTTGGCTGCGTATACCTCTTGCCTTTTGTTTAAAACTAAACCTTATATGAGGACCCCAAAGATGGATTGGGGGGGGTGGTAGTTACTGGACCTTCTTGTTTCCTTTCCCAACGTGGCCACATTGAACAAACCCCCTTTCTGCTCACCTGTCTGTTTAATTGCTCGACTAAGGGTGGATGGCTAAGCCTCCATTGAAACCTTCTAGGGCCCAAGCTCTGACTCCAACACCTCTGGTAACAACCTCACCTAAAAATAAAATAAAAAAAGAAAAGAAAGAAAAGAAAAGAAAAAGGAAAAAAAAGATCTTCACTGGCTTTAGGAAAATTCTCCAGATTTTCTGCCTATATCATGAACTATTTCTGCTTCCAAATATTGACCCAAAGCAAGAGCTTTCCTCTCTCTGTGTCTACACCTTCTGTAAAGGACCAGAGAATAAGTATTTTTAGTCTTCATTGCAACTAACTATTCAAGAGGCTATAGGCGGTTCCTACATGAATGTTGAATGTTGAAATTATCACTGTCAGGACTGCTTCATCTATTCAGTACCTCACACTGCTAAATAAATAATGATTCATCAGCCAAGTGTTCCCTCTAGGTGCCAGAAGTAAGTTTGCCATCACTGTGACAAAATGGAAGAAAGGTTTTCTTTAGAGTTTTCAGCACATGGTCATTTGGTTCTGTCACTTTGGACCTGCGGAGTCCCATGGGAAGGGCACGTGAGGGAGAAATAAAGAAACAGGAAAAGGCAAGGGTCCCAACAGCTCAGTCAACATGGCATCTCTCCAGTGACTTCCCACCGGCCCCACCTCTGAAATGTTCCAGCACTGTCCAGTAGTGCCACACACAGCAAACCAAGCCACTGAATGTGCTTTGGGGCACATTCAACATCCAAACTGTGCACTGGGGGTAGTGACCCAGGCCTTTAATCCCAGCATGTGGGAGGCAGGAACAGGCGGTGTCTCTGTGTGTAAGAGCTCTGGTCTACACAGTGAGCTCCAGGACGGCCAGGACTACATAGTGAGACTCTGACCAAAAGAAATCCAAATTATGGTTTTCTGTGAGCATGGCTGGAGTTTTGGAGGGGGAAATTTTCCTCTGTTGCACAGGAGGGGGCAGTCAGCAGTTGTTTGAAAGCCTGTGTGCTTGTCCAGACTCTTTTGCCCAATTCTGTTTGAAAGTGAGGGATTTGAAAGGCCCTCGGCTCATCCCCTCACCCCACCCCACCCGCCCCCATATTTAGCTTTGCTGACCACCTGGGAGAAGGAAAAGGGAGACAGCAGGGGGCAGAGGGAGATGAGGACAGCTTGCCTGTCAGGCTGGGAGACAGGGCGGCGACTATTGATCCGGATGATTAAACCCTCCAAGCGGGTTTTGAGAGACAGCTGCACACAGAACAGAGGGAGTAATTAGAACTAATTACTGTTGTTGTAGATGTTTTGCATTTCTACGGTGCCCTGTATTTACAGAGAATTTTGTAATCACTTATTAATGCTCCCTCCCCATAGCCTTGTGACTTGGTAACATGGCTACGTGCTTGTATTTGTCATCAGGGGAGAATCTGAGCCACTGTGATGCATGCCAGGGCCGACGAGTCTAACACTTCATAGCAACCCTTCTACTCACTGTGTATTTTGAGAATCCGAATAACAAGAGCTCTAGTCTTTTGTGATTTGGAACATGAAGAACATCTCATGAAGCTGACTTCACTAAACTGAAAGGGAAACCATGCACAGCTCGCTGACAGCAGTGCTAATCTTTCCCAGCGTCTTCTTCTCCCAGGTGTTTAGAAATAAAGCCAATCACAGGGTCTCTATCATACGGTTTCTAAAAGGCTGGTGCTTAGTACGGGGCCGAACACACCTACTTCATGAGAGCTTGTCATTATAAATTCTGCAAGAGGGCTGGAGGGTTAGCTAATCAGTCAAGAGCTCTGGCTGATCTCCCACAGGACTCCCAGTTTATTCCCAGCTTCTGAATGGCAATTCAAAATACACACAACTCTAGTCCCAGGGGATTCAACATCCTCTTCTGTCCTGCAGGCACCAGGCATTAACGTAGTACACAGACATACAGGCAGGATGTCATAAAATAAATAAAAGAAATTATTGAGAAAATACGTGTAATAATTTTTTCTCCTAGCCTTCACTCTGCTCTGTTGGTGTACCTGACTTTGGATGAAGAGTTATGTAAACTTGGGGCTAGAGAGATGGCTCAGCGGTTAAGAGCTGCTCTTGCAGAGAACCTGGGTTCGATTCTCAGCACCCATGTTTGGTGGCTTATAATCACAACTGCCTGTAGCTGCAGCTTTAGGGGACCCAACTTGGCCTCTGTGGGGACTGGTACTCAAGCACATACTGCACACATCTTAGACACACACATAATTAAAAATACTAAAACAAAAGTTACACAGATTTTCATTCATTTATTCAGCAATATTTAGTTTGCATTTACCAAACATTGTTCTTGGAGCTAGGATACGGCGATGGAGGCCCCAGAATCCCTGCTTTCATGACACTTGTAGTCAGGAAAGGTGGTTCCTGTTATCGTGGGGGAGAGGCCCACATTTTAGAGGGAACTAGGCTGGGACAGAGAGCAAGGAAGGAGTGATAAGTGCATGTGTAGAGACTGTAGAGAAAATTTTCTGGAATATATAGAATAGTAGCATTTTGTTATAGAGATAATCTAGTATCAACAAGCTGTTTTTATACTTCAAATGGAAATTTTAACTATATTTACATATTTTACCAATATAGTGGTGGTTTGAATTATAATGACACCTTATGTATAGAATCATACATTTGCATACTTGGTCCCCAGTTGCTGGAACTGTTCAGGAAGAATTAGAAGGTGTGGCCTTGTGGGAGGAAGTGTGTCAGCGGGGATGGGCCTGCTCCGAGGTAGCTGTCTGCCTTCTCCTTGCAGATGAGGATGTGAGCCGCCAGCCACTGCTCCAGCTTCCTGCTTGCCACCTGCTTCCAGGTTCCCGGCCTGATGGTCACGGACTCTCACCCTCTGTGAGCCCCACATTACAGGTTTTCTCTTCTGAGTTTCCTTGATCATGATGTTTTTCTATGGTAACAGAAAAGTACCTAAGACAAATATATTTATGAATTATAAAATGTTTGAAGAAAATAATTTATTATTCTATAATTATTATTGCCACTCCTCTGCCTACCACTACTTGGATCTGGAATTTCCCTAAAAGGCCTCAGTGTTACGTCAGTTTCCTCTGGGCACCAGTGGAAACCTTTAAGGCATAGACCCAAGCATTGGGAACACGCCCTTTATGGGAATTGTGCGACCCTGGTCCTTTTTGTTTCCCAGTGATGAGCACCTTTCTGCCACCTCACCCTGCACCACCATGATGCGCTGCCTTGACACAGACACAAGAGCAACATGGATAACCGAGCACAGACTGTGTCTTCTGAAACTGTGAGCCAAGATAAACCTCTCCTCTCTGTAAGTTGACAGTTTCAGCTGTCTGTTATAGTAACAGAAAACTGAGTAATGCAACTTCTATGGTGAAGTTTGTAAACCTAGAAAAATCATCCAACACTCAATTACTATTTATTCTTTTTGTTATGGGTTCAGGAATAGCTGCACAGTGACCACTCCAACACCAGGCTCAGATTTGAAATGGCATGGTTGGTCTGGCACTTTGTGTTTGATTGTTAATTAATTTGTTCCCCAAGGTTTCCTTGCTGTCTTTTACAATCAGACACTCATGCACCCTAAAACAATGTGTGTAACCTTGCCTAAAAACTTATTCCTGTTTGACCAATAAAAAGCTGACACACCTGGGCAGGGCAAATGGGGTAGTTGGCGTGGCTAAGGTTCAAGGGCTTTGGAGACAGGAGAGGATTTTGGAAAGGAGACAGAACAGGAGGAGGAAGAAGCATTAGAATGGGGTAAGCACATGGCTGGAGGAACTGGCCTAGATGAAGAACATTAGCAGGTATTTTGGGATTATGGTTGGGAGGTGCCCAGATAGCAATGATTAAAGCAGATGGCCTGGGATGGCCTGGCTTAGAAGTGAAAAGGAGAGTTTGGAGGGTTAATATCTGCCCTGCTCCAGGTAAAATAAAGCTATTCTAAAATCTAGCAGCTGTCTGTGTCCTTTATTGGTTTACGGTGGGTTAGATAATACTGCTGTAGTAATTATAGGCTAATAATAAACATTATTAGTTCTCTACCATTTATTTTCAACAACACAGATTGATGAAAGTTTCTTGAATGCTGAACAAACACTGACAGGTCAGTGTTTGGGACAGGCACACACACATACACTGCCTTATAAATAAATGCCAAATAAACTATGCAAACAATTTAAAAGGGCTGTAACCTACTTAACCTGCTTAAACTGTACAGCCCCTCCAGTGAGGCCTACTTTGATTCTTGGCATGGCTGTGGCTCCTCTGTCAATACCTGCTGTTGGCTTTGGCATAGCTTAAACTCATACTTGCTTCATAGAATAAAACAATAGATGCATGTCCTGCTTGAGTAAATGTAAATGTATGTTCTGTTAGAATTAAGACCACAGCATCCTGCTCTGTTCCTTTCTCCTGGCATGGTGGGGGACTGGAAAGTCCCCAAGCCTATATCATAGCCAATCAGCTTAAAATGCTTTGTCTAGCTACCTAGAGACAATACACTTGAAACAAAATTGATTATGTTTAGCTGGTTGAAATGAAGTAACGCTGCCCCCCCCCTTTCACTTCCTACACCTGATTGCCTGGTTGTGACCTTGTTATGGTTTTTTCATACAAAACCTGCCTTAGAAACAGACTGGTATCACAGCCTGTCCCGGTGGCAGGAAAACAAACAGCATTCCCTGACTTTCGGTTTTCTCTCTCATTCCTTCTTTACGGAAAGGCTCATTGATTACAGGCCCCATGCTATGTATAAGAGATAGAGCAGTGAAGACCCCAGACAAGGGAGTGCAGCCCACTCAAGGCTTGCAGCTTATGGCGGAAATGACAATAAACAAGGGATTATTTAACGGGGATAATATTTGGACAATAAATCATGTATTGACACTCCAATCCTACTTACCTGTATAGCATCTCTGCACACACGGTTACTGCTTTCAACAGATAAAAGGGAGACTCCCTTCAGAGGATGGGTGAATGGGAGAAGCAGTTGCCACTGAGCGTGTGAGAATGAAGGTATGAGGAGGAGAACACGCACTGGATGGGGGAACAGCAATATGGTGGCAGAGCACCAGTCTAGGAGAGGTTCCCAGTGATGCTGGAACGTGGAGGCTCAGGGGTTCCTGGGGGGGTCCGGGGCACTAGTGGTGGTATTTCGCATCCCTGAGGAGGATGAAGGAATACCGCTGGCAAGGATGAAGCAGGAATGAACAAGATGAAACAGGACCACTGGAGGCAGCAGAAGAACAGCACAGGGCCCTCCTCCTTGCCTGTCTTTTTTGTTTGGTTGCTTTCTTTAAAAAAAAAAAACTTTAAATATTTATTTGTTGTGTTGTGTGTGTGTATTACATTATAGAGATAAGAGGTGAACTTCTGTGGAATTGATTCTTTCTATCTTAATGTGGTTGTTTTTGGTTTTGCCAATTCTTTGGTTTTAATGTTTTGATTGTTGTTCAGAATAAAACATTTAAAAAAATTTTTCCATTCACTAGTAAAAAAAAAAAAAAAGGAATCCATTATGGACCTTTGACCATCCATACTGTAAGGAGCACTGAAGACGTGGGAAGGTGCACACAGCCCAGAAGTGCTTCTCACCCATGTGTTGTCAATAAAGCACGGGTGGTTGCGAAGGAGCCTCTGGCGATGAGACCAGAAACTCACGCGTCATTTGGGTCAAGTTGAGAAGCATGTTAGCTGAGAGAGAATATAGTGCAATAAAACGTTACATGAGAAGCTCAACTGGAACTGCATAGAACACGATTCCTGGGTTGGGAGAGAGGGCTCAGTGGTTGAGGGCACTGGCTGCTCTTGCTGAGGACCGGGGTCCATTCTCAGAACCCACATGGTGGCTCACAACTGGTAATTTCAGTCCCAGGGGATCCAACCCGATGCTCTCTTCTGACTTCCATGGGCACCAGGCATGCTCACAGTGCACACAAATGCTTAAACATAACACACTTATGCACATAAAATAATAAAATTTTAAAAAGAGATTCCTAATGTGTGACATGAACTTTTGAACTACCTTGAGGCCATCAAAAATGAAAACTACAGTGCAGATGTGAGAACAAGGCATAGAACCAAAGGTCAACATCAAAAGCTTATTCTAGAGGTGGGAATAGAAGTAGCAACTCAAAGTACAAGAGAAGAAAACTTCACTGTCTGGAAAAAGGCTGGAAGTGTGTGCTGAAGGGCCTAGCTGCTTCCTGCCAGTGAGCAGCACTTATATACCCTAGTGGGACTTAGGTTTTTAGTCAAATGTTAATTGTATTCATTTTCCTCTTATCTTTTGCCACTGTACACACACACACACACACACACACACACACACGGGTGTACTAAAAAGAATGAACTCATAATTTAAAGAAAATAAAGGAGGAAAATGGAGCAGACGGACCAAGAGTGAGAGGAAAGCTGATAAAGACCTTCAAAAATTGGAGAGCTGAGAACCAGATGGCCTGGCGGCGACTGGTTTGGGAACCCAGGGAAGGGTGAATGCCATGAAGTGCGGTACAAGAAAAGGACAGATTCCGGAAGGCAGGATTAGTACACCTATCTCAGAAAGTGGGGGCGAAGGGTGGTGTGTTGAAAGTATAAAGACAGACCCCAGAATCTTCTCTCCCACACCTCACACATCAGCAATATCCCCTCTCCCAAATATGGCAGCAGGGAAATTAATGAAGAGAGTCTGAGCCCCCAAACACAAGCGCAGGAGAGAGGACTCTGAGAGCTCAGACAGCCCTGCACTTGTTTGTCGCTCTGCCTTCTGGGGAGGAGACTGGGAGATTTGCAAAGCCTAAATAATTTACTGTCTGGCCCTTTCCTAGAGCATCATCTACAAAACCTACATTATTTATTATCACATTCTTTAAAGAAAAACTTGTTGACCGCTGCATTAGGCTGTAAAAGTCCAAGCATTTCTAAAATCGAAAGTGTGCAAAGTTTAATTTTAAGATTCCATTAATTTTCCTAACATTGCCTGGATAATGAAGATGATAGAATCATGGGGAGAAAGAATTTTACAAAATTCTTTTTCTTTTTTAAGTTTTATGTGTATGGGTGTTTTGCTTGCTTGTATGTCTCTGCACCACGTGCGAGCCCAGTTCCTGAAGAGGCTATTGGTTCCCTTGGAGCTAGAGCTATAGATGGCTATGAACAGCCACGTGGGTGCTGGGAACTAAACCAGGGTCCTCTGAAGAGCAGCCATGGCTTCTGCCCCTTTAAAGTATTATAATTTTTTAATTAAAAATTTTTTATTGGTTCTTTGTGAATTTCCTGTCAGGCACCTGAACCCCACTCATCTCCCCCCCTCCAATACCCACCCCACACCTTGCAACCTCCACCCCAACAGAGGAAAAAAAATCTTGTGAAAGTTGCAATGTATCACAGTGTGTCTCACACTACACCCTTTTGTTTTCCTGGCCCGCAAACGTTCATTGCAGGGACTAGCTGGTCTGCTGGGAGGCCTCTGGCTTCCGCTAGTCCACCAGCACCGGCTCCTCACTGGGACTCCTCTCGGATACCCTGTAGTGCCTTGTGTCGTGAAGAGCAGTAGTTTTGAATCTGCCCGCTCATGCATTTCCGCAGTTCCTCGATGGGGTAGATGTCAGGGTGGGCCAATTCAGAGCCCTGGATCTGAGCTTAAGAGACATCCGAGCTGGTCAGCCCACCCGGCTCTCCTGTGCTCGTGCCTTCACTTCAGGACGAGTGTACCCACAACCCTGGGGCCACTCTATGCCACTGCCCAGGCGAGGCGCAGGGCTTCATCTCCTAAGTGTTGCAGCCAGTGAGGGTCATCTCCCACTCTCGTGACCCAGGAGACAAGGGCTGGCTCTCCTGGGCTCACTTGAGGGCGGGGAAGTGTGTGTGTGTGTGTTACCTGCCACAATATTCTTTAAGAGTAAATTGTGTGACATTTCCCTCCATCACTAGAATTGAGCTGAGGACCTCAGGACAGGGAAATACCCTGCCCCCAGTGGCTAGGACATGGTTTTCCTGCTTTCCCCTCTCTTGTCTTTTATTTCACTCTTTGGGACAAAGTACTTTTTTTTTCTCTCTCATTTCAGCTCTCTCTCCTTCAGAGACAACCATCATTTTAGCCAGGATTGAAATTTTCTATTAATCTCAACTTCAAGTCTTCACTATCTCACAATGCAGATTAAACTCCTCATGAAGGGGCATTTTTGTGTGGGAAAAGCTGGTAATTCACAGCCACTATCTGCTGCTTTCCTCTCATTTTTCTCTGTAGTTACATCTTATATATTCAACCAATTATATTATCACCTAAATATCAACTAAAATAAGCAACTTCTCCTTTTTCTAGAGAGGACAAAGGGAAACCAGAAGACAGAAAACCACAAGCTAGTTAGCTAGACTGTTTTATGAACATGGCATGCTAACAGATTTGAGATAGCAGGTAATCCTATAATACATTTGCACATATATTGCTATTCTAAGAAAAAGGATGTAAATCAAAATTATGTCTAGTGAGCAGTGTTTTGTGTTTCTTGGGCGACCCCTGCATCTAAAGTGTATTTACAATTTATTTCAACTCTTAAGGTTAGTTAAGGGTCTGAAAACGACAGTTACGTTTTGGTTTGGTTTTCTTGTACTGCAATGGAACAAATCCCAGAGTTTACATGTTCTCAGCAGTCTGCCAGTGAGCTATGACCCAGGATGAAAGTCACAATTGTTTAACATACACGCTTAAGATTTCTAGAATTACAACTATTTCATAGAATTATACCCCTTCAAAAAGATACCCAGGACTGTCATTGCCTTTAGATTAAAACATATGCAGGAATTTTTAAATTTAGAGGATGCTATGGAAAAAGGGATAACTTACTTAACTCAGAAAACTAAGTTAGAAAAATCAGGAACTTTGGGTCATGAGAAATTATTCACCTATAAAAATCAAAATCTTGTGTCAGTATTTTTGTAAGGTAAGCCAAATTTTTAGAGACTCAGAATTGTACCCAAACTTCTTGCTTTGGCTTTGACCTGAATCTGTTTCTTCTTAGTGCATGACTGTAGCGTAGAGAGCTCTATGTAGCTCTATGCTTGGTGTTCACAAGAAGGGACACGAACAGCCCGATAACTATTTCTTTTCCTTTAGATTTCAAAATATTTATCACATAAACATGCTTTAAAACATGTACAGACTGGAGTGTACTAACGAAAGCTTGTGTTCAGTGAGAACACTATGGGCTTGAGTCCACGGCATGGGTTCACATGGGTGCTTACATGTGTGATGGTCAGATCACCTCACTCAGGTGCTCTCCGGCTTTTTAAAATGTTGATTTCTTTTACTTGGGATAGGTCTCTGGCTAGGGATTGCCGCCTTTGTTAGGTTGGCTGGCCAGCAAGGCCCAGAAACCTACCAGTCAGCTGGGGTTTTAAGCACAGGACACCACTGTGGACTGTTTTTCAGTTATTGATTACATGAAGTGTAACGCGTGAAGGCTTCTGAGCAGGGTTCCCCTCCACAAACTCTCAGTCCCTTCCTTCCTTTCTTCCTCTAGTCCCTTTTCTCTTTCTTCTCATCCTTTTAGGACTGCATGTGCACACACCCACAAAGACCAAAAATTCTGTGGAGAAATGCACCCACACAGATGTCTATACCTAGAAACACATATGGTCAGGTTCAGAAGACCCGTCTCCACAGAGCCTGTTCATGTGATGCAGAAGAAATAGACACACAGGGAGACATCCACAACCTCATTTTCTGCACAAAGACAAAGTGAAGCAACAAATTCACTGAATTCAGATTAGCTATGTACGAAATAAAACATGCTCAAAGCTCCCAGATCCTCCACTTAGCCCCACACAACCTTGAAAAGATTTCAGCAGGTTTTACACACTGATTCCTATATTCAAATCACTCAGGAAAAAAGAATCTCTTGTCCAACCACTAGCTGAAACCCCCTTGTCTACAGGAGGCTTTCCCAGACTACTTCAGCCCAAACAATCTCTCTCTTCCTTCTTTCTTCTCTCTTCCCTCTCTCCCTCTCTCTTCTTTTTCTTCTCCCTCTCTCTTCTTTCTCCTCTCTTCTCTCTTTCCTCTCACCCCCTCTCTCCTCTCTCTCTCCCTTTCTCTCCCTCTCTCCTTATCTTCCTCTCCTCTTTCCTCCCTCTCTCCCTCTCTCCCCCTCTCTCTAAGGGCCCTAAGGGCGCAATAGCGGCATGCATATCCTGATAGTAACCAGCAGCTCTCTAATTGGATTTAAGACCTGCACTAGTTGGACTTACAACAATTTCAACAAGAGAAAAAAATCATTCCTGGTACTGGAAATCTAGCCAACTATCTGGGGCTAGTGACGTTTTTGAGAAGAATCCACAACCGCCACTATAATAAACCAGTGTGACTGCTAAAACCTCTCCATCTTACGCTCAGTATTCCTTGGTACCTGTTATCCCTTTGTCTCTGACTCTAGCCCCTGGAAGAAAAGTTCCCAGTAACCAGACTCAGTGACAACCCTGACCCCAATCCAGGAAAGTGCAAGCATGACCATCTACTTGTTATGTTAGGACAGACCTCTTTTAGGCTTCTGTTACCTGCTTATACAGACTTTCTGGCCACCTTGATCGCCTCATCGTTGCAAAGAAAACCAGCTCTTAGCTTTCTTGCGCAGCTACTCAAGGTCTTCTTGTGGATTTTGCCTTTAAATTTTTTTCCTTTCTGGGTGTGGTGGTGCAAACTGTTAAGTCCCAACACTCAAGATGCAGTGGCAGGCAGGTGACTCTATGAGTTGGAGGCCAGCCTGGGCTACAGTGAGTTCTAGAACAACCACGACTACACAGAGAAATCCTGTCTCAAACAAACAACAGCAGCAACCATGAAAATCTGTTCCTTACCCCCTTTTTCACAACAATGTCAGGTTTGGCTCAGAGATTGTTGTCCTGCTAGCAGTAATCAATAAGACATTTAATTGTAATTGGGTTGAGCCTATAGTCTTTTCCTAGCGATCAGAAATTCTACAACACCAGCATAATTTTAACTTACTTTGTAAATATTTATCCTTGAAGTTACAGTTAAATACAGGTCTCACGCTCATCAAAGAAACCTCTTGCAGCAGACAGAGATCGTTACAGAAAACCACAACTGGTCAAAATGCAGGGGAAAGTGAGTGTGTGGTGCCCACTCCCAACTGGTCCATTTGCAACACACCTACTGCATCTAAGGCTCAGGGATCATAGAAGAGGGAGCAGAAAGATGTACAAGACAGAGGAACAGGAAGTTTGATATGAGATTGTGTCTCCTAGAAATGTCAGAGAGGCTATAGCCATGAAGACTCCTCCCCACACTGCCTGAACAAGACCTGAAGAAGGATGGCACGATCAGCCCAAAGCAGAAGGGGGGAGTTTCGTGGAGCCTCAGCTCTAGACAAAGAACTACAGGCAACTTAGAAATGCTGAGGAAGGGAGAAATAGTCATTCCCAGGGAAGAACCCCAAACTGGTCATCTAATTCCAAGTGGTCAGCCCTGAAATCTTGTACACACAAGTAACATTGCACAGACTGAGCAGGCTGTATTCATACCTTCAGGAACATGCGCACACGCATCACACCACAGCAACAGAAATGAAAGAAAGAGGGGCCATGGATTCGAGAGAGAGCAAGGCCGGAGTCCGTTCAGAGGGCGGAGAGGTGAAGGGCAGGGGAGAGTGCTGTAATTATATTTTATTTTCAAATATATATATTTAAACATCTGCTTGGTAGCTAGACATTCACAGCCCCTGCCTAGAGGCAGAGGCGGGAAGAGCAGCACAATTTTGAGAAGGCTGTAATCTACATAGGGAGTTCCAGGCTAGCAGCCAAGGAGACCCTGTCTCAAAACCGCAGTGAAATAAGTTCTCTGGATGTGTGAACTCTCTGCGCTATCAGCTAGTTAGAGGGCAAGGGCTAAGGGACTTCAAAGGCACTCTTCTTCTTTTTCTTCTCCTCCTCTTCCTTCTCCTTCTCCTCCTTCTTCTTCTTTCTTTTTGTTTGTTTGTTTTTTCCTATCATGACTGCATTTCTGGGTCTCCTTGGGCTGATGGTTTTATTTCTTGGTGGTTCGGTGACCTCATGTGTCATGTGACTAGCAGTGTTTGGGTCTGGTTGGTGACTGGTGTGTTACCTTTCTTCCTTGCGTTTCTAAGCTCTTCAACCTGTTTACAATTCATTATCCAAAACTGGTCATTGTCTGGGAGAGCCACACTCACCGCCACAGAAGGGCTTTTCATTTATTCCGCAGAGAGTGGCTTTAAATTCTATGAATCTTTGCTGCCAATCCCTACTCAGTCCCTTCACTGAGATTTTTCACTGATAGTAATCAAATTTCAAAGCATTTAGAAGAATTTGTTTAAACAGGAGGGATGCCCAACCTGAATTGTTAAAATCATGAATCAAATTTCATTTTTTGTAAGGATTTCTTTGAAAGGTAGTATCTAAGGCAGACAGAAATGTGCTTTCTATGATTGAGTGGTAACTCAGTAATATTTAATAAAAACATACTTTATATAAGAATGATACTAAAATTCATTTTTGTCACCATAGTACTGTGTTTCTAAAACAGAAATAAGACTTTTGTTTTTAAATTGGGTTTTGCCGTGTAGCCCAGGCTGGCCTTGAGTTCTTGATCTCCTGCATCAGCTTTCCTGTTACTGGGACAAATGACTACAGCTGCTCTGAACAGAAGGGCATAGTGTGCATGTTTGTCAGCTAACGTCAATAGTTAAACAGTTTTGTCAAATCGTTTTCCTCTCTCCTCCCACAGCGTTTCTGCTCACGTAATGTAAAGTAAATCCTAAATATCTGTTATAACAGCAAATATTTTGGTATATATCAGAAAATATACACACTTTTTTGTTTGAAACAGGGTCTCACTATGTAGCCCTGTGTGACCCAAAACTCACCATGTATACCAGGCTGGCCTGGAGCTCACAAAGAGCTGCCTGCCTCTGCCTCCTAAGAACTGGGATCAAAATAATTTATGGCTATGTCTGGCTGGGAAGCATACAAACTTAAAGTGACTAAGCTGCCATGATTATAGCTGAAAGGCTTCTTTTTCTTTTCTGAGATAGGATCTCATGTAGCCCAGGATGGCCTTGGATTTATTTACTGTATAGCTGAGGATGCCCTTGAATGTCTGATTTTCCAACTTCCACCCCCCAAGTACTAGGGTTACAGCCTGACAGTATGCTTGATTTATAAAATTAATATCAAATGTATTTTGATCATATTCCACTCCTATTATATGCTTTTATTTCTGTTCTTCTTCCACCAAGACATTTTTTAAAACAATGTACCCCCCATACTTTCTTGTGTGTGTGTATGTATGCGTGATTTATTAGCACTTTCTGCATAAGCATGGGTGGCAGATTATTTTCGTGGGCAAGGACAAGTCACTAATGATTACACCCCTGAGGAATACAGCTCTTCCATTCCTGGAGCCGTTTACTGCCTCTGGTTCCTCAGGGAGGGTTGGGTTCCTATGAGCCTCTTTCTCATCCATGATGGCATATAGGTGGGCCTAGTCTTGTGAGGGTCCTTTCACGGGTAGCCATGGTTGCTGTGAGCTTATGCCGAGCCCAGCAGCAGCATGACTCGAAGACAGTGTTTCACATCCCTGCTTCCAGTCCTCTGGCTTTGACTTGCTTCTTGCTTCTTCTGAGGTGTCCCTGACCTTGGTGATTATAAAGATGTCCTATTTAGGGCACTTACTCTCTGCATTTGGCCCCTGCAAGCAGAAGCTTCTCTGGTGATGGCTGGGAGCAGCACTAATACTTGTATATAAACATGAATATTTAGAAGGCAGTCAGACACCCTTGCTCACTTAGAAAAACAGTAATAGATCCCCCATAGGGCCTATCACCTCTCCAGTCAAGGCCAGAGAGGCCTGGTGTGAATTCCTCTTGTGGAGCTGACCGAAAGCCAATCCGGAAGTCGCTGTTTGCCTCCAGAGCAGTTATGACACTATTGCTGTGGCGTCATTATTGCACATCTTGCCTGACGATCTGAGGGGTCGGCCCCCAGGGCTCACACAGAACTACTGATGACGTCTCCCTCAGCCTGCATAGCACTTTCCAGCACCACAGAAGCTAGTCAGCAAGAAGGCATCCTTCAGCAAAGTTCCAGCTCGGCTTCTACATTCTCCTACTAAAGTGTGTGGTGTCTTCAGTAATTGGATCCTGCCATCTAGTTCTGGTGGTCAACCAAGAGCAATGAAAACACTCTGTAATGTTTTGGGAGGCTTCTCTGACCAGCAATTCAAAAGGAAGTGGCCACAGCTGACACTGGGTTTTTGTTTAATAACCTTTGGCTTTTCTGGGATCTGTGCTACCCATGTGAGGCTCCTCCCTTAAAACTCTTTCTCAGAAAAAGTGTTTTAAAAATTAGCTTACAAAACTGGTTTCCACATGGCTCTTTCATGTTGGTTAATCCTCCACCTGCTCCCTGTAAATACCTATTGATACATAGGTTCTCACTGATCTCCACTGATCTCATTTTCCCCCATAAAGAAACTATTTGACTACAGTCTCGGCTTTCCTAATTGCATCCCTGTGGTTTTGGCATATCCATTTTCTCTTTACTCCCCCCACCCCCGATGGTAATTAGATCCATTGAAGAGATTTAAGTTAAATTCTTTTGAGCAATAATACTTAATAAGTGGCATTGAATACTTTCTTCAGCATATGCATAATACCTGGATGTATAGTACACATAGGATATTAGTGATGCTTGATTATTAATGACTATATCCATTAATTCATTATAATGTTCAAGTTTGATGTTGAAGCTTTTAGTATTTTTTTTTCTTCTGTTTAGAGTTTCTTGTTCACTTGTTATTGCTTTTTAGAGACAGGGTCTCACTATTTACGTAGTTCAGTGTCCTAGCTAGTTTTATGTCCACTTGACACAAGCTATAACCATCTGAAAGGAGGAATCTCAACTGAGAAGATGCTCCAGAAGATCCGTCTGTAAGACATTTTCTTAGTTTGTGTTGGGGGGGACAGACTATTGTGGGTGGTGTTGTCGCTGGGCTGGTGTCTTGGATGCTATAGGAAGCAGCTGAGCAAGCCTTGGGGAGCAGGCCAGTGAGCAGCACCCTCCACGGCCTCTGCATCAGCTTCTGCCTCCAGCTTCCTGCCCTGGAGTTTGAGTGCCTGTCCTGGCTTCCTTCCATGATGGATTATAATATGAAAGTGCGAGCCAAACAAACCTTCTTCGCCCCTCCCCCAACCCGCTTGTGGTTGTGGTGTTTTATCACATCAATAGTAACCCTAATTAAGACACTCAGGTTGGCTTAGAAGTCACTATGTATCCCAAGCTGGCCTCGAACTCACAATGCACTGCCCCAACCTTGTAGTGCAGGTACCCATCACGACACCTGACCAGATTTTAGTTTTGATGAAACAAGATTTGTCAATTTGTCATTCTATGGGTCATACTTTTGGTTTAAAATTTTGGACAAACTTTTGAATACTCAAAAATCACAAAGATTTTCTCCCCAAAATTTTCATTTTGGGTTATGTACTCAGTTCTTTAATTCTTATAAAGCTTGTACATTTATTAGGAGCACTGCATCAATTAAAACTGTTTTTATACTAACAAATGTTAATTTTTTAAATCTCTTAGTAATATAAAATCTTGATATAAATAAATAAATAGATGATAGTAAATGAATAATTCCACAAAAGATTGAGACTGCATGTTTTACTCTTAATCACCATTTGTATTTAAATATTTAATGCTGGTTAAAAAATATTTTATGCCTCCTAAGGACAAACTATGTAGATACAAAAAACAAGAATACATGTCAATGATATATGTAAATACTTTTCTCTTCTGCATTATATATAACCATAAAATAGCCACAAACATGTTCATTCCACATCAAATGTCTACCAAAGCTTTTATTATGACAAAATAGGTATTATATAAAACTCACTATTTTAATCATTTTAACTGTACATTGACATTAAGTACATTTATATCATTATATTATATCATTATATTCCAGTTTATTCTCTGACATATTTTTGTACAGTGCAAGGAACAAATTAAAACAAATTGCTTTTACATACTGATATCAATCGAAGCTCTTTATTGAAAAGATTCTCCTTTTGCCACTGAATTGCTTTGGCATTACTGTCAAAAATCATTTTTCCATTTTGTGTGGCTCTACTTACAGACTTGTTTGTTCTGTTCTCACGTGACTAGCTCTTCCAGTGTGTCTGGTTAGGCCCTCCAAAGGCTTCTGTGCTGGGCTCACTCATAATATTGCCGCCTGAAAACTAGCAGATTACAGACGCAGGCTCTGGAGGCCAGAGCCTTCCAGTAGATGCGGTGCTCAGGCCCATGTCTGTGGGCTCTGACTGCCCTGGCGGCATGTGGCAACGCTGCCAGCAGCCGGCACTGTGTGGCTGCCAGCTACAGTTAGTGTCATATTCTTGAGTTTTAGCACTTACGATGACCAGCACTGTGCTTCTTAGCACCTAGGTGTCTACACCTTTGACCCCAAGAATTTGTAGCGTTCTCCAATAATTTCACCTTATTTGTAGTCTGTGCCCCAAACCACTGTCTGGAACTCCTCTGGCACCTCTTTGTCACTACTATTACAAGCATGTGTTTGAGACTGTGTACACAGTCTTGAGTCCTGGGGCACATGGTTTGAAATAGAAATAGAGGCAGTTTATTAAGAAGGGGAAAGAATGAGAATTGTCTAGTGAGCTGAGGGATAAGCGAGCTCTCTGAAATGCTGGGCTGTGAACTGCATGGCCCTTCATAGGTCGTGCACACACTACCTAGCTCTCCTGCAGGTTTATATTGCCAGTTCTCTTTGAGTATGCTCCATGTGTGTGTGAAACCCAAATGAGGAAGAGTTTCTGGTCTTTTTCTTGGTCTTTCTGCTATTTTTTCAGTCTCCACATTCCTTGCACACTACTAGTGAGGCCATCACCTCCAAGTGACCAACTCAGCCAGTTCTACCCATGATGAAGATTAAATCAGGCAAGAAAAGACTACGAGGAGAAACCTTTCTGGGAGCTAATGTCACAGCGCCATGGGCAGCACAAGTTAGTGTCTACCAGCTGCCTAGATAAGTGGGCAAAACCACCTGTGTACAGACCCATGTGTATGGGTGTGGCCTGTAAGCAAAGGATTGCATTTGCACTCAGCACAGCACAGACCAGAAGCCCTGTGTAGGGACTGCTCAGGCCCTGTGCAAGAATCAGTGTTAAGTCCTGAATCACACTGGTTTGTGACAGGTTTTTCTGGGAAGGTCACACACCCACACCCACACCCCCCCACACACACACCCACACACGCACATTCACTACATGTACACCTACTCACCCCAGATAGGGAGCCTACGCCAGACAAATACCAGACAGTTTTGTTGGGGTTACTTACAGGATTATGGGTGAGAAGTTACTTATAAAAGTACAAGTGAGTCAAATATGGCTGTATCACCAAAGCCCACACCAGTATGGGTGACAGCTCACAAAAACCCGGAAGACTGGAGCACACTGCCCAGCCTACAGAACTTCAGCAGGAGGGAGGGCGTTCTTCCTCAGTTGTGCTGGGCCTCTTGCAGGCAGCTAGCTGACCTCTGCCCCCTCTGGTGGCTTGTCTGAGAATTCTGGGTCTCAGAAGTCTTACCTGCTCTTGGAGGTAGTGAATCCGGTCAGTTTCCAGGACTTCCTGAAGCTGTTCTGGGTTGCTCATTTCCTGTCTTAAGGAGCTACTAGCTTCCCCGTAGTATCTCTCCTCCCCTTTGAACATACTGTTGTTTCACCTCCCTGTAAATATTGTCTGCCTTAAGAGGTTTTAATCTAAAACACAACAACAACAAGAACAAAAAAACAAACAAAACCAAAAAACACTGCTACACGATACAAACTCACCCCTGGCCTCTTGCTGAGTTATGAAGAGGTACTTTTCCTCTCATTTTGAGGAAGTCTAGTTCCAGAGGCATCTAAGACTCACCAAACCACGTCTTCTGTGGAATGCTGCATTTCAAGGCCCCATGCAAGCCGTCTACAACAGCTGAGACTGAAGGGAGCCTTCTGTGTCAGGACTTGCAGCTTCAGCCGCAGTGGTCATGGTAGCCAGATATGATAAAGTGTTCAGAACAGCCATCTGGCTGTACTCCTGAGACTGGCTTCCGTACTGACAGTTCATACTCCAGGCGAGGAGAAAATTCTCTTTGCTGTCATTTAAAAGCCAGAATGGCCCTTTCCAATCAGGGAGTTGGAGTACATTATAAGGTTCTCATGATGCTTGTGAAAGCTCTGCATAAAGGGAACAGTCACAACAGTATTCACAGTACTTAACCAGACTTAGCAACCTTAGCCTGCCTACGATCTGGAGAGAAGGGTCACTCTGTCCTAGTCCCACAGGCCTGTGGTCAGTCTCCATGTCAGTACCATAGAGTTTTAATCTACACTTTAGTCTTGAAGCCAGACTCAATCTTGAGTCTTTTTTAAAGTAGATTTTAGTGTTCTAGGGTCTCATCACTACCCAGAATTTTAGAGTCAGGTAATCAACTTCTGCAAAAGGGGTCTGCTGGAATTTCGTTGGGACTTTCCCTGAGTCTCTGTGTAATTTAAGGAACAATGTTAGGTCTCCTGGCCTATGAACACGTGTGTTCATCCTTTTGTAGATGTCTTTAAGCTCTTCCAGTAGTATTTTGTAACTTTCAGTGTGAAAGTCTTTTACATTTTTTTGTTAGAGTTAACTCTATCTTAATTTTGCTATAAATGTAAATGACATTTAATTTTTTTTCAATTTCTGTGGGGCATGGTGCACACACCTTTAATCTCAGCACTCAGGAGGCAAAGGTAAGCAGATCTCTGTGAGTTCAAGGCCAGCCTGCTCTACAAAGTAATCCAGGACAGCCAGGGCTCCCAAGAGAGACTATGTTTCAAAAAAAAAATCAATGTCTGATTATTTCAAGTACATGAACATCCATGATTTCTGTACAGTGATCTTGTATCCCCAAACTTTGTTAAGTTCATAACCTATCAGTCCTGGCAGCTTAAAAAAACAACACAAAACAGTCCGTGCACTGTCTAAACCAGACAGTTTTGCTTCTTCCTTCTGATACTTGCCTTCTGTTTCTCTTCTACCTAGTTGAACTAGTCAGAACCTCCAGGGCAACACTGAAGAGAATTGCTGAACATTAACATTAGGTCTACCATAGGATCCTGCCATGCCACCCTGGGAATACACCCAAAGGACCCTTAGTCCTCGCACCGGGACGGTTGCCATGTTAATTGCTGCATTTTTAAAAACAATAGCTAAAAGCTGGAGTCAGTTTAGATGTCCATCAACAGGTAAGTGGTTAAAGAAAATATGTTACATTTTCATCCATAAATAAAATTCCAATGAAATGGAAGTAGAAACCATGTTAAAAGAAACAAGCCAGACTCAGAAAGATAAATGCTGTGCATTTTCTCTCATATATTCCATCTAGACTCAGATTTGTATATATATGCATATGTTTTGAAAGAACTTGTGTAGCTGGTGTTATTTCTTACTTAAATATTTGATAGGATTCACCAAAAATACACACATTTTCTTTGCAGCAGTAATTTTTTTTTCAGTGAGATTTTAAGTAAAAATGTGATTTCCTTAGGTCTTGTTTAGGTAGGTTAGGTGATTTCTTTATGAAGGCTGTTCAGGTTATCTATCACTAATTTAAAATAACTCATTTTTGTGTTGCTATGACAGAATGCCACAAACAGGGAAAATTATAAGGAAGAGGAACTTATTTTGTCCATTGTAAGCTGGGAGGTGCAAGCGGAAAACACTGAACTTTGATAACGACCTTTCTGGTGTGTGCTCACATGGTAGAAATCAGGAGGGCAAAGGGGGAGACTGTGCCCGCAGTGGGCACAGGAGCAGGAGAGAGAGGAAGACTTCCAGGGTTGCTTTGAGAGCGGCATATCTTTGTAACACTGTTGTCTTGCTGATTAGCTTTCTGATATGCAAATCTGAGGAGATATATTGAAGCCATTGTAGTCTATTTTATCTAAGCGATCAACTTATAGATAGTAAAATGTTCATACTAAAATTTTCTTATCCCTTTAGTGTCTTTGGGATTTGGGATTAGACACTCCTTTCATGCTCAGTTTTGGTAGTTTGTGCTGTCTTTCTTCCCCCTTCTTTTCCCATAACTTCTTAGATTATGAAGGATTCTGGCCTTGATGAGGGTTTCATACCCTACTTGTAATCTTTAGCTTGGTGTGAATCATATTGAAGTGTCTTGGGTTTCCTAGGATATCAAAAATAAAACCATGCCCCTGACATTAACCCATAAATTGAGTGTGAATAAGAACAAAACCTGGGGGTGGTGGCTCACACCTTCAGGTCCAGACCCTGGGAGGCAGAGGCAGGCAGGCTTCTGTGAGTCTGAGGCCAGCCTGGACTATATAGTGAGTCCTAGAAAAGCCAGGGCTCCATAGAGAGACCCTATATTGAAACAAGCAAGCAAGCAAACAAACAAAGATAAGGATATAATTAGTTTCTCCCTCTTGGAGATCAGTTATTGTCAGATATGTATAAATAACCTGGTACCCTATTGCATAAGATTTTAATTTTAATATTATTTGACATATTAAGCTGCTGGATCCTGCCCTTGGAGATTCTGATTCATTAAGTCTGAGGTAAGACCTGAATAAAAGTGTTTTTACAGCCTGAGAGCCACTGGAGAAGACCATGTAAATGTTCTCCAGTGTGGCCGCTGCCCGGGACTAAGAAAATCAGGTGGGCTTATGCTGCCCTCTGGTGCCTCCGTAGAGGGCCTTTCATTTTACGGCGCCTAAATGATTTGAATGCGGGGTGGGTACTGGACTGTGAGCATTGACAAAGGTGCTCACATGTGAGAGTGGCCATGTTTCTCTGTCCCCAGAACCTTAGAACATCTCAGGTGTCACAAATGTTTCCTGAGTATGAGATGAAGGCTTTTGTGGAGAGACTACACTGGCATGCACGGTGTGCCTGTCCAGATTCTTCTTTCCAGGGCTCTGCGGCCCCCAGCACCTATGAACTGATAGGCGTGAGCAGCTTCCTGGGGAACCCTGATGACAGTAATTGTGGTACTGCAGCAGGACAATGGGGGCGGGGTCTGCCATAAGCGAGGTCCCCAGAAACAAATGAGTAAGGGTCCCTCCCTGTCGTGTGCCCACCCCTCACCAGAACTCGCAGAGACATGTCATGGGCTTCAGCTCCCTTGTTTCCTGTGATGACCCATCTCACAGGACTAAAACTGACCTAGCCGTGTCCACTGTTAGGAACGGCATCCTTGCTCAGGAACTCTGACCCCACTGCACTCTCCACACAGGCGCCTCCTGCTGACGAGTACCAAATCAGCAAGTAAACCTGTGCTACAGGGAACTCTGCAAACACACATTTGCCCTGGCACATAGTTCCATCTCCTCCTCAGCCCTGAGACAGAGGAGCAGCGCCCGGAAGCCACAGGAGAGGCATGCGCAGCAGAGAGTCTTAGTGGTATGGTGAAGTCACAGAAGATGTGGGTCACCTGCGCAGTAAATAGTTTACTAGCAGACGAAGTGCAAGGTTTGCAAAGCTCATGGGTTTTTGTTTTGGTGTTTTTTTTTTTTTTTTTCTGTTTAAGAAGTCAGGAAATAAAGCCCAGGGCCTGCCATAGAAGCCTAGAGGGCAGCAGAAGCCGCTGGATGGAAGTGATGAAACAGCAGGATGTGCTGAGAGAGAATGTTTGAAGTCCTAGCATTTAGAAGCACAAAGTGGAGCCTAGGAGTTCAAGGCTGGCTTGAGTGACATATTGAGACGCTGTCTCAAAAAAAAAAAAATGTTATACAGATTGACTATCTGAAAGGTTCTCGATCGGAAGCACTGTGGACTTTTAAACATATTTGCATATCCAGAAAGTCTTCCATGAAGTTCACTTAGGTTTCATTGATACCTTATCGATGTGGACCCCAGGTTGTGTAACGTGCCTGTGCTTTGACTATGTCCTGTCAAGTGAAGTTAGATTTGGAATTTTCCATGTGTGATATCATGCTAAATTTTTAAAAAATACAGTTTTTGGAACATTTTAGGTTTTAAATTAAGGTTCTTCAATAGTAAAAGAAATATGCTACTTTGAAGGCATTAGGCCTGCCACTAAAGTGCTGACACATGCTGATTGTGCGAGTTACTTTTGTGCTGCTGGAACCAACATATCTGAGGGACAGGATGGTGAGAGTTATCTTGGTTTATGTACAGTGCTAGTTTTCCTAGCAGGGAAGCCTGGCAGAGAGGCTCAGCCTGTGGCAGTGGGAACGTGGGGCCGTGGCTGTTTCCATGGTGGTGAGCCAGGAAGTAGGGAAGAGGGGACTGACCTAGACCTGTAACCCGCCACTTCTGCCAGCTGGCCCCTCCTGAGGTCAGAACATGTGGGAACATTTAAGATTCAAACCTTAACATTGCATTTCACTTGACTTTTGCTAAGCTGGCATTTAGAAATACCCTCATTCCTGCATTTTGATAGTTGCAAATTCATAAAAGATTATGAGATAGCATGAATCCATTTCATATTCACATGTGACTTTTTCTAAATCATCTTTAATCTAAAAATTGATTTTGTAAATACAAGATATTTAAGAAAAACATTAATTGATGCATTTATAAAATAATTTCCAGAATATTCTTCTTTTTAAGTAGTAAAAAAATACTCATAACCACAATTTTTAAAATTTTGCTATGATATACTTAGCATAAAATAAACTCCCTATTTTAACGACTTTTGTTGGCATTTATTTATTTATTTGTTTGTTATGGTGCTGGGGATCAAACCAAAGCCTTACACCTGCTGGGCGAAGCTTCTCCCACTGAGTTCATTCCTAAGTGTATAGTTAAGGGCATTGAAAGATTGCACAGTCATTGAAAGATTGCACAGTCATTGAAAGATTGCACAGTCATCACAGCTGGTGACAGGAGGCCCCAATAAACACTCACGCTTTCCCACTCCCGGGAAAGGATAGCTCTTGAGTTAGTCTTGTCTTTGAAACTAGACTTTTTAAGTGTCCTGTGAACAAGCAGGCAATGCACTTGTTACTTACCTACCTATCTTTCTACCAACTGTCTAACAGGGTGAGCACCTATCAAAGTCTTCCTGTGTCTGTTTGATGGGAAGCTGGGTGCTGAAGGAAGGGCCAAATGGCCTTTCCAGAGACTTTGACCTCAGACCACTCTTAATCAGAACAAGACTATCTCAAGGAGATTGTTGGAGATAGAGTGTCCTGTCTCTAGGAACTATAGTGTTGACATTAATGGTGGAGCAGTAGAGATGGGAAGGGTAGGTATTGACATTGAAAGGAGGAAATTTTGCTATGCCTAAGGGCATTCAAAATTTCATGAAACACCCTTTTTCAGTCAAATATTGTAATCATGGTGATTTCAACTAAAGATTCACAGATTTGTAGTCCTTAATCAAAAGTCTGCCAATAACCTATCTCAAGGAATAGGCCAGGTGCAACAAGATCTGCAGAGACAATTGAAAAGAACAGTGCCTTGCATATGCTTCTGTGTAAATGCTGCTTATAATATCTTCCCACCCACTTCATGAGAGATTTCACAGCTGAGGATTAGTCCTTTATAGAAATATTTAAGAGAACAGCAGCTGGGGTGTGATGGCACACACCTTTAATCCCCAAACTCAGAATGCAGAGACTAGCAGATATCTGTGACTTCAAAGCCATCCTGGTCTACAGACTGAGTTCCAGGACAGCCAAAGCTAAACAGAGGAACCCTGTCTCAAAAAAAGGAAAAATAAATAGCCAGATATAAATAAATAGCAAGCCAGAAAGTTTTTTCCTTTTCTCCCCTGACCTATTTTACATGACACCCATCCTTAACATTTCAATAGTAGCTATCAGTCATTGCCTATGGCATTAAATTTATGTTTTTAAGACTTAACAATGTAGTGCCTGCCCAACTCTGTTGTATGATTTTTAGTTATCTCCCCAGGACTTAGCCTCCATCTTGTTTAAAGTGTATGTAGTTTGCATACAGACTCAGTTATCTGGAGACAGTGGCCAGATGGTGAAATTAGCAGAGAAGTGAGCTATCACGCTACAGGGAGTAGGAACGCGTGAAGGAGTA
The DNA here is from genome assembly GCA_028658305.1 of Pachyuromys duprasi. Classification (NCBI taxonomy): domain Eukaryota; kingdom Metazoa; phylum Chordata; class Mammalia; order Rodentia; family Muridae; genus Pachyuromys; species Pachyuromys duprasi. The sequence continues at coordinate 976,727 of CM053762.1, read as the reverse complement.
TTTAGCATCTGTGTCTATAGCGTCTTTTATCATGGACTCTGAACACTGAACCACCACACGAGTTTATCCAAGATGGATAAAGGTCTTTAATTTTATGCCTGCACTGTGGAACAGGAGGGCTTTGTGATGTAGTTTGGTGGTCTGGGTATATCTTCTGTGAGGCAGAGAGCCAAACTCTAGAATTCAGAGGCATTACATTCTAACACCCCAGAAGCCGAGGAGGGGATGACTAAGGAAGTTGAGTGATGTTGAGCCCTACCTTTATTCTGTGGGATGTGGGGTACCCACTATATACTTACGGATCTATCTTCATTATTGCATTAATTATTTGGCATGTGAAAAGGAGCCATCAAGGGTTAATGTTGGGACCTGACAAGAGCTGTTACAAGGTAGGAAGATTCTAGACCAGGCCTGAATGTGTTGTTTATAAGGCATTTATCCCTCACCATCTCTTGCTTATCTTACCCATTGATTTTTTTTAATAATTTCTTCACTGGATCCTAGATCAGCCCTGATTTGGGTCTTTATCTTGCTTGCGGAGGACACCGATAACTGAAGCCCTTTGGTTTCTAGTATTGTCCATTGTTTAGTTTGTCCCATCTTTCTTCCTGTCCCAAGTCCACCATAGAACTTGTTCATGAAATGGGGTGGATGGTATAGAGTATGGAAGAGCCTTAAAGGGGGCCAGAAAGGGAGAGTGACAACCTGGGGGGTGAGATGGGAAAGAAAGACAGAGGAAGCACAACGCTAGATTACAGAAAAAGATTAGGGGATATTTCTGAATTTTCTATCACTTAAGACATGAAAAAATTGGTGTTCCCATTTTATATTCTAATCTTTTGTCTTTCAAGTGTTATCAGAGAATCAAACAAAGGCCCAGAGATAGAACATCAAGAGGTAAATCCCAATTTCTTTGACCCCTTACCCCTGTGGGTGAGGTTTCCACAGATCCTGACCCTTGTGAAGACTGGCACCGGAAGCCAGGTGTTTACGACCCTTGAAGACTGTAACGTACACGCATGACAACTAAAGGAGACTTATGTGGGTGGGGAAGAGGCCAGAACCATCTCCTGTCTGACCTTCCTGACATAAAGTACAAGGGTATAGAGACAGTGTTCTCAGTTCTGTCATTTGTGCGTTTAAAGCCCTGTGGGCATCATGTCACCTCCATCTTCTCCACAAGATGCGCACTAGCAGAGTGGTGAAGATCAAGTGAAATCAGATATAGGACAGCAAACAGTTAAGTTGTACTCGGAGCATTTCCTCTTGGGCTGTGGTTCACCTGTTCTTCAAGAGCCTTCGGCTTCTCATAGGTTGCCCCCTCAGCCTTCTGTTCTGCCTGACACTGTGCCCTCCTCCTTCAGCTAAGAGAACATCCAAGGAAGAAGCCGAGAAGCTGCAGAAGCTGCTCTCTGCTATGAAAAGGTGATTCTTGCTGTCTGCAGTCTGCCATCTTCTAGCCTGGATGTGATAATGGCTTAGCCTGGTCTGGGCAAAGGATGAGAGTGGGGTGTTGATAAAGAGAGAGAGACACCGGGGAGCTTATCAGTCCAAGCTGAGAAGCTTGCCAGAGCAGAGATGTCTCAAGACATTTGGTTAAACGGGTGGCTGCATTTCAGGGTTAACTAGTGCTGGCATTTGCTTGTGTCGTGGGGCAAGTGATCCAGTCAAGAGGATGGGCTTGGCATAAAAAGACCATTACTGCCCTATCTCTTTCCAGCTGCACCCTTTCAAGGCAGAGCTCTGGCTCTGGCAGAATGCAGCTGACCAACATAGTCTTCCATAAGGCCAGTTCCAGGGACATGCTCAGTCAGCCATCTTATCCTTACCCTAGACTTCTATAGAATGGGGTTGGTTCCCAAGATATGCTGGGGACAGACAGCAGCAGGGAAACCCAGAGTTCTTAGAATAAGGACCTCATTTCTTACCTTCTATTCATTCATCACGCAGCAGGTTTCTGAGCCCCCAAATAAAACTGATTCAGGCTTCTGTGGTGGTATCCTTGGTGGTACCCCATCATCTAATCACTTGGTCCTTACATGCCTGCTTTTCAGTAAAGTTGGTGGAAATTGACCCAAGTTTCCAGTTCTCTCTGAGGGCTGTACCCTGCAATAGTCTCCCCAGACTCTCAGTTCCTCCCCCGCCCCTTATCAACTGGAATTTTTCTAAGAAGGAAAGCAGAGTGGTAGACAGCAGAAGGAATAGGCCCAGGATATTTGGGCTGCCATTAATGGTTGCCATTTCCCTTTCTAGCCAGGGCTGGCTTCCTCAGGAAGAAAGTATACGGAGGCTCCTGTGCTCAGATCCCTCCTGCCCAATCTGCAATGCTATGGCCCTGGAAATCCAGCAGTTGCTGGGGGCTGAGAACAAGGAGACCTCTTGTACCTCACTGAGGCCGGCACAGAGCTTTTCTTGCCTAGAGGCATTGTCTTCATCCAAAGTGTTGTGTGACAAAAGCTCAGAGCTCTGTTCGCATCACTCCAGAGACATGTCACTGGCACCCAGCTTCTCACAGTCACAGTCAACAGATCAGAAATCTTCTACTCAGTCAGCTGCCCCATCAACTGCTGATGTCAACTTCCAGTATTACTGTCCTGATCATCAGCAAAGCCAGAAATCTCAAGGGTCAAACGTGTCCCAGGATGCAGGGTCTCTGTCATCTTCAAGTATGGAAGAGCCTGGGGTTCCTGCAAACCAGCAAAAGAAGAGGAAGAAAAACAGGAAACCTGTCTTGAAGAACAAAGGTCAGCAGCCCTTGAGTACTAGATTCCTTCTTTTTCCCAGGACCTAGAGCTTCCTGAATCTAAAACAATACCCTATGCCCTCACATTCCCTTCACTTGCTGTTCCTGTGTCCAAAAGGCCCCAGGGCGCTTGTAGAGGAGGGTATACAGGCGTGCATCTTCACGTTGGGCTTTCCCTTGAACTGTGGAGGCATTCCATGGCTTAGGTTCTACACTCGCGATCTTTCGCTTTTATTATAGTGGCCTTTATACATTGCCTTGAAGGAGTGTGGCGGAAGGGGGGGTCACATCGAAACACCAGTGTGACATCTCTAGTTCTGTTCTGTAGTTATATTCTGTGTAATGGGTTTTGAGTCAGCCTTTAGAGATCTTTCCACAACAGGGGTCAGGGTGGGGGCAGGGCTATGGGACTTTCATATTCAATTTCTCCTTTATCTCTGCATTACCTAAAATTTCCTACACTCCAGCTTCTTTCCCTACATTCTCAAACTTGGGCATTTCCATGGACAAATCCAGATTAATGTCCCAGTGCTGGCCACGTGTGAAGTCCTTGTGTGCCGCCTGTGAGTATGGCAACCGCAGCCTTGGGGGTTGAGGGGGGGGTGGGGGGGATCTTGCCACTCATCCAGAGGGCTCTGCAGACACAGAGAACCACACACGGCAAACAGTGAGCTGCATCACAGCCTCAGCAGATCCGGGCATCTCCCCGATTAGAAGCCATTTCAGACCTCAAGAGGGTAGCAGCCTTGTCCGGAGTGTGCCAGCCGGGGCTGTGCTCTGGAAGCGATTGAAATGGCAGGTTACTTTATTGTGGTTAAAGACCTAGCTCTTCCTGTCTCCTGCTGAACAGCAGCCCGTGTCCCGAAGCAGCACACCCCTGAGTTGTGCTGGGCCCTGGCAGCCCTTGAGGATAGTGACCTGTGCTGATCTATTGCAGCAACAGGGCCGGTCTATAGTTGACTGACTAGACCTAAACATTATGGCAGGGTCCACAGATTACACGTAGATCTGCCAGGACTCCATCCCACCTCCGTCTATAATTCCGGAGACTGGGAATCATTCTCTCCAGTGTTCCAGGAACTCTGACAGCAACTTGGTTCTGTTCTTCCCTGGAAGATGGGTCTGATGCACATAGAAAATAATCAGCCTCCTGCTTAGATCAGATTGCTGATGGCTGATGGCCTTGACCACCAGTAGCAGAGTGGCCAGATGTTGTTACCAATGACCCTGAACTGCCTATGCCTTATTTCAGGGAACCACTGAGAGACTGAAAACAAGATTGTTTCCTGCCCAGGGTTGCTGCTCTTTTGTGGATGTGTCTGGGCTATTACCCTCACAGTCCTAGCCAATACACAATCACAGATATGGGACCTGAGCCCATTGGAGTCTTTGACTCAGTCTTACCTTTATAGTGGCATACTAAGTCCTGGCCAGGTGTCCAGAGTGCCAGGACACCTTATGCAGAGTCCGTGGTTAGGCTGAAGTACAACCGAGGACATGTTCCTGACACTCCACAGTCACTTAAAGCATTTATCTTTCCCCAAACTAAATTTCAACCTGAAAAAGAAATTCCTAGAGATACATTTGGGTAAGCTTCATTCAGACAGGAGGACAGGGAACACCTTTTTTTTTTTTTTCCTTTGGCCAAAGGAAAAAAAGGAAGGCCACAGGAGATCTTTGGGAATCCAAACAACCAAAGGAAAGCATTGCTCCAGGGGTCCCATCCCACCAGGACCCCCATGTCCCTCAGAGCTCGAGTGACCTTGAAAGAAAAGTTTTCAGCTGAACTAAAGACAGTAGAGTAGAGCCAAGGGCAGCCGAGAGTGGGCACAGTGTCCTAAGGGTCTCCCAGAGAGGAATACAATAGAGACCCAGGTTCTTTGTGTGTAGCTGGGGGTCAAAGTGAATCCAGCCTAAAAACTCCTGGATCCTTTGGATCAGGGTGAAGCTCAGTCCTGGCCTAAGCAGGCAAGACAGAGGACCTAGTGGAATTCAAACCAGCCAAGAACCACAGAGTGCAGCACACACTTCACAGAGGTTCATGTGCCAGTAGATTTCTAAGCAGAAGCCCAGGCCTGCTTGACTTCCCATCGGCTCTTCAGGATCTTTCTCAGTTAGTTGCCTCTAGGGAGTAGGGACTGGCGAGACCTCCGTCTGTAAAGCCGTCATCTCTGTCTCCTCGGCTTTCAGTTCCATGCCAATGCTTTCACCAGTTTCTCCACTGGTTTCCAGAGCACCCTTCAGGATTCCCTGGGGGCAGATACCAAAGAAAGATGATCTGCACAGCCATTAGACTAAACCAAATGATCTCACCCAAAGGTTCCTGAGAATGCCCAGCCTATGTTGCCCAGCCCTTACAAGGTCAGACCTTACAATGTCAACCTACTGGGCATCAACTGCTGGACTCAAATTTGCCAGTCCAGCATTAGAAGGGTCTTCATTTTAAAATAGAAGTTTAGAGTTGGAGGGCCTGGCAGCAGAGACAATACTCACCAGAGTTCCACCTTTCCAGAACCCCCAGAAGCTGACGTGGAAAATAAGATGACATTCTTCTCACATTGGGTTAACCCTGAAGTGAAATGTGGAAGGCAGGAGGAACCTATCATGCTCTCGAAGTCTGAAACAGAGGTCAAGCCCAAGACTGCAAAGAGTCAGACTCCTGTCAAAGATGGAGCCGAGGGACCTGCCGTGGAGAAGACTACAAAGGACCCAAAAGCCAATCCTGTTTGTGCTAAGAACATTTGACTTTCCTCAGCACCTACAATGCCTGCACAGCACCAGCAATGCCCCTTCTGCCCAGCTAACCCTGCTTCGACAACTGCTTCCAGAGCCGCTTCAAAAACTGACTTGTTCACCAAGCCAAGAAACCAACGTCAGATCTCCTCTCAACTCAGCAGAAGGCACTGGTTTACACAGAGAGGAGAGGCATTTCAAGCAGAGAGTCTGTATCTCTCCTAACAAAGTTCTACATCCTCCCTAACAAAGGTTATCAACCGTCATTTCCCCTCCCACGCAAGGGAGCCTTGGTATTCTCCAAATATACTCTATACCTATAAAGCAAAAGGCCGCCTGTATTTTCTGTTTTCATTGCCGTATTTGATAGAGTAGGAAA
>CM053762.1:944452-970772 GCA_028658305.1 Pachyuromys duprasi | reverse complement strand
CAGCATCTATATCTATATCTATATCTATATCTATATCTATATCTATATCTATATCTATATCTATATCTATATCTATATCTATATCTATATCTATATCTATATCTATATCTATATCTATATCTATATCTATATCTATCTATATCTATATCCATCCCCTGGGTAAAGAGACTTGTGTGGAGAAGGAAGACACCTTGTTTAGAGTACACTGAAGGTACAGCTCGTACTTGAATTCCCATGAAGAAATGAGCTACCTGCCTTTCCCTTTGAAAGTGCTCAATCTGCCCCTATGCCGAGGCCTCCCTTTTACATTTTACTTATTCTGGTGGCTCCACCCAAATGAATACTTCATGTACTTCAGAAACTCAAGAGTTGGGCTTCCTTGTGATGTGGTATGAGGCAGAGGTGGATAAGGAATTCATAAGGAATTCAGGATCTGTCACCATCCCGTAAAGTCAAGAAAAAGTGGTAATGGGGGTTGCTTCCTCTCAAAGGACCCCGCTGTTCAGCACAGTGTGTTTGCTGCTAGCAGGATGCAGAAAACCCAGGTGGGAGAACGTGTGAATGTGTGTGTCATCTCTGCCTTCAGCGGTGACTTAAGGAAGGAAGAGCAGCCCTTAGCTGATCCGCAAAGCAAAGGAACAGCAGGCCCAGGTAGCTGAGCCAATACTCTCCCGGTGTTTTCCTGGAGCACCGCAAAGATCAAGGAGGTCTTCTGACAGGCACATCCTCTCTCCCTGTGGGAGCCAGGCAGAGAGCCACAGAGCTAGGAGACTAGAGGGAGGCCTCATGAGGGAGCTGCGCGGGGACACGTGCACGCTTCCTGGGTTCAGATAGAGCGCATTCTTCCCATGCTCCCTCCAGGCCTTGTCTGGCTTCTATTTTGTGGCAAAATTGGACAATTGATCCCCATGAATTATTTTTTAAATTCTACTTTAAATTTTTTATAAAATGTAGTTTGGTCATACTTTCCCTCCAGATCTTCTCTACCTATATATTGCTACCCATAAATTTATGGCACCCATAAATTAGGGCACTACTCAGCCCTCATCAAAGAAGCTTCTTCTTACAGTAGATGTAACTGACACAAAGATCCACAACTGGAGGTGGAGCAAGTGAGAGACTTTGGAGCACTCACCTTTTAAAAATTATTATTAAATTTTTATTTTTATTGTTATATTAATTACAGTTTATTCTCTTTGTATCCCAGCTGTAGCCCCCTCCCTCATTCCTTCCCAATATCACTCTCCCTCTCTCTTCTCCTCCCATGCCCCTCTCCAAGTCCACTGATAGGGGAGGTCCTCCTCCCCTTCCATCTGACCCTAGCCTACCAGGTCTTGTCAGGACTGGCTGCATTGTCATCCTCTGTGGTCTGGGAAGGCTGCTCCCCCATCAGGGGGAGGTGATCAAACAGCTAGCCACTGACTTCATATCATAGACAGTCCCTATCCCACTTACTAGGGAACCCACTTGGAGACTGAGCTGCCATGGATTACATCTGTGCAGGGGTTCTGGGTTATCTCCATGCATGGTCCTTGTCTGGAGTATCAGTCTCAGAAAAGACCCCTGTGCCCAGATTTTTTGGTTCTGTTGCTCTCCTTATGGAGTTCCTGTTCTCTCCAGGTCTTATTATTTTCCCCTTATTTTCATATGATTCCCTGCACTCTGTCCAAAGTTTGGTTATGAGTCTCAACATTTGCTTTGATACCCTGCTGGGTAGAGTCTTTCAGAAGCCCCCTGAGGTAGGCTCCTCTCCTGCTTCCTGTGTTCTCTTTCTTCCAATGTCCATCCTGTTTGTCTTTCTGAGTGAGGATTGATCATCTTTTTTTTTTCTTTTTAAAATTATTTTTATATTAATTAGGTTTTTTTTTACTTTGTATCCCAGCTGTAGCTCCCTCCTTCATTCCCTCCCTCCTTCATCTCCTTCCTGCCCCTCTCTAAGTCCACTGATGGCGGAGGACCTCCTCCCCTTCCATCTGATCCTAGCTTATCAGATCTCTTCAGGGTTGGCTGCAATGTCCTCTTCTGTGGCCTAGCAAGGCTGCTCCTCCCTGTGTGTGGGTGGGTGGGGGTTGGGGGAGATCAAAGAACCAGGCATTGAGTTCATGTCTGAGACAGTCCCTGTTCCCCTAACTAGGGAAACCACTTGGATACTGAGCTGTGATGGGCTATATCTGGGCAGCGGTTCTAGGTTATATCCATTCATGGTACTTGGTTGGAGACAGTCTCAGAAAAGACCTCTGTGCCCTGATATATTTGGTCCTTGTGGAGCTCCTGTTCTCTCCAGGTCATATTAACTCCCCCTGCACTCTGCCCAAGGTTTGGTTATGAGTCTCAGCATCTGCTTTGATACACTGCTAGGAAGAGTCTTTCAGGGGCCCTCTGTGGTAGGCTCCTGTCCTGTTACTTGTTTTCTCCTATTTCCAATGTCCATCCCATTTGTCTTTCTAAGTCAGGACTGATCATATTACCCCGGGTCTTCTTTCTTGTTTATCTTCTTTAAGTGTACAGATTTTAGTATGTTTATCATATCTTATAGGTCTAGTACCCACTTATAAGTGAGTATATACCATGTGTGTCTTTCTGCTTCTGGGATACCTCACTCAGGATGATCTTTTCTAGGTCCCACCATTTGCCTGCAAAGTTCATGATTTCCTTGTTTTTAATTGCTGAGTAGTATTCCATTGTGTAAAAGTACCACTATTTCTGTATCTATTCCTCAACTGAGGGACATCTGGGTTGTTTCCAGGTTCTGGCCATTATGAATAAAGCTGCTACAAACATGGTTGAGCAAATGTCCTTGTTGTGTACTTGAGCATCTTTTGGATATATGCCTACGAGTGGTATAGCTGGATCTTGAGGAAGCACTATTCCTAATTGTCTGAGAAAGCGCCAGATTGATTTCCAAAGTGGTTGTACAAGTTTGCATTCCCACCAGCAATGGAGGAGGGTTCCCCTTTCTCCACAGCCTCTCCAGCGTGTGCTGTCACTTCAGTTGTTGATCTTAGCCATTCTGATGGGTGTCAGGTGAATCTCAAGGTCATTTGATTTGCATCTCTCTGATGGCTAAGGACGTTGAACATTTCTTTAAGTGTTTCTCTGCCATTCTGTATTCCTCTACAGAGAATTCTGTTTAGCTCTGTATCCCATTTTTAATCAGGTTGCTTGATTTGTTGCTTTTTAACTTCTTTAGTTCTTTATATATTCTGAATATCAGCCCTCTGTCAGATATAGGGTTGGTGAAGATCCTCTCCCAGTCTGTAGACTGTTTTGTTCTGACAACAGTATATTTTGCTTTACAGAAGCTTTTCAGTTTCATGAGGTCCCATTTATTGATTGTTGATCTTAGAGCCTGTGCTGTTGGTGTTCTGTTCAGGAAGTTGTCTCCTGTGCCAATGAGTTCTAGGCTCTTCCCGACTTTTTCTTCTAACCGATTTAGTGTGTCTGGTTTTATGGTAAGGTTTTTGATCCACTTGGACTTTAGTTTTGTACAGGGTGATAAATATGGATCTATTTTCATTTTTCTGCATGTAGACATCCAGTTGGCCCAGCACCATTTGTTGAAGATGCTGTCTTTTTTCCATTGAATGGTTTTGGCTTCTTTGTCACAAATCAAGTTTCCATAGGTGTGTGGGTTCATTTCTGGGTCTTCTATTCTGTTCCATTGATCCGCCATTCTTTTTCTATGCCAATACCATGCAGTTTTTATTACTATTGCTCTGTAGTACAGCTTGAGGTCAGGGATGGAGATACCTCCAGATGATCTGTTGTTGTAGAGGATTGTTTTGGAGATTCTGGGGTTTTTGTTTCTCCAGATGGAGTTGATGATTTTTTTTCTCAAGGTCTATAAAGGATGGTGTTGGTAATTTGATGGGAATTGCATTGAATCTGTAGATTGCTTTTTGGCAGAATAGCCATTCTCACTATGTTAATCCTACCAATCCATGAGCACGGGAGATGGTTCCATCTTCTGATATCTTCTTCAATTTCTTTTTTCAGAGACTTGAAGTTTTTCTCAATCAGATCTTTGACTTGCTTGGTTAGAGTCACCCCAAGGTACTTGATGTTATTAGTGGCTATTGTGAAGGGTGTTGTTTCCCTAATTTCTTTCTTGGCCCTTTCGTCTTTAGTGTACAGGAGGACTTCTGATTTTTTTGAGTTGATTTTGTATCCAGCCACTTTGCTGAAGGTGTTTATCAGCTGAAGGAGTTCTCTGGTTGAATTTTTGGGGTCACTCATGTATATTAGCATATCATCTGCAAATAGTGATACTTTGACTTCTTCCTTTCCGATTTGTATCCCCTGATCTCCTTTAGTTGTCTTATCGCTCTAGCTAGGACTTCAAGTACTACATTGAAGAGATATGGAGACAGTGGGCAGCCTTGCCTAGTCCCTGATTTCAGTGGGGTTGATTTGAGTTTCTCCCCATTGAGTTTGATGTTGGCTATAGGCTTGCTGTATATTGCCTTTACCATGTTTAGGTATGTTCCTTATATCCCTGATCTCTCCAAGACTTTAACATGAATGGGTGTTGGATTTTGTCAAATGCTTTTTCGGCATTTAAGGAGATGATCGTGTGCTCTTTTTCTCCTTCAGTTTGTTTATGTGGTGGGTTACATTGATGGATTTCCGTACATTGAACCACCCTTGCTTGCCTGGGATGAAGCCTACTTGGTCATGGTGGATGATATTTTTTATGTGTTCTTGGACTTGGTTTGCAAGTATTTTATTGAGTATTTTTGCATCAATGTTCATAAGAGAGGTTTGAAGTTCTTTTTTTTTTTTTTTTTTTTTTGGTTGGGTTTTTGTGTGGTTTAGGTATCAAGGTGACTGTGGCTTCATAGAATGAGTTTGGTAATGTTCTTTCTGTTTCTATTTTGTGGAATAGTTTGAGGAAGATTTGAGTTAGCACTTCTTTGAAGGTCTGGTAGAATTCTGCACTGAATCCATCTGGCCCAGGGCTTTTTTTGGTAGGGAGACTGTTGATGACTGCTTCAACTTCCTTGGGGGGATATAGGGCTATTCAGTCTTTCTACCTGATCTTGACTTAATTTTGGTAGATGGAATCTATCAATAAAATTGTCCATTTCATTTAGATTTTCAAATATTGTGGCATATAGGCTTTTGTAGTATGACCTAATGATTGTTTGGATTTCCTCAATGTCTATAGTTATATCCCCCCTTTCATTTCTGATTTTACTGATTTGGATAGACTCTCTCTGCCTTTTAGTTAGTTTGGCTAAGGGTTTGTCTATCTTGTTGATTTTCTCAAAGAACCAGCTTTTTGTTTCATTGATTCTTTGAATAGTTTTATTTGTTTCTAATTGATTGATTTCAGCCCTGAGTTTGATTATTTCCAGCCGTCTGCTCTTCTTTGGTGTATCTGCTTCTTTTTTTTTTCCCTAGGGCTTTCAGTTGAGCCATTAAGTTGCTTGTATGAGATGTTTCAAATTTCTTCTTGAAGGCATTTAGTGCTATGAATTTTCCTCTGAGCACTGCTTTCAATGTGTCCCATAAATTTGGGTATGTTGTACCTTCATTTTCCTTGAATTCTAGGAAGTCTTTAATTTCTTTCTTTATTTCTTTCTTAACCCAGCTGTCATTGAGCAGCAAGTTGTTCAGTTTCCATGTGCGTGTAGGCTTTTTATTATTTCTATTATTGTTGAGGTCCAGCTTTAGTCCATGGTGGTCGGATCGGATACATGGTATTATTTCAATCTTCTTATATCTGTTGAGGCTTGCTTTGTGACCAACTATATGGTCTGTTTTGGAGAAGGTTCCATGAGGTGCTGAAAAGAAGGTATACTCTTTTGAGTTTTGGTGAAAAGATCTGTAGATGTCTATTAGGTCCATTTGATTTAGTGACTCTGTAAGTGCCTTTATTTCCCTATTTGGTTTCTGTCTAGTTGATCTGTCCCTTGGTTAAAGTAGGGTGTTGAAGTCTCCCACTATTAAGGTATTGAGATCAATGTGTGATTTAAGCTTTAATAATGCTTCATTTACAAATGCCGGTGCTCTTGTATTTGGGACACAGATATTCAGAATTGTGATGTCCTCTTGGTGGATTTTTCCTTTGATGAGAATGTAGTGCCCCTCCTCATTTTTTTTATTAGTTTTGGTTGAAAGTTTATTAGGTATTAGGATAGCTACCCCAGCTTGTTTTCTGGGTCCATTTGCTTGAAAAACATTTTCCAGCCCTTTACTCCGAGGTAGTGTTTATCTTTGTTGCATAGGTGTGTTTCTTGGATGCAACAGAATGTTGGATCTTGATTCCACAACCATTCTGTTAGTCTGTGTCTTTTTATTGGAGAGTTGAGTCCATTGATGTCGATAGATACTAGTAACCAATGAATGTTACTTTCTTTTGATGTGGGGTTGGTGGTGTTGTTGTGTTTCATTGCTTGTATTCTTTTAATTTTTTGTTGTGTAGTTATCTATGTTTCCTTGGATGTAGTTGTTTTCATTGGGTTGGAGTTTCCCTTCTAGTAATTTCTGTAGGCCTGGGTTAGTTACTGTGTAGATACTGTTTAAATTTGGTTTTACCATGGAATATTTTGAATTCTCCCTCTATGTTGCTGGGTATAGTAGTCTGGGTTGGCATCTGCAGTCCCTTAAGGTCTGCAGGACTTCTCCCCAGGCCCTTCTGGCTTTCATAGTTTCTGTTGAGAAATATGTTGTGATTCTGATAGGTCTACCTTCACATGTTACTTGGCCTTTTTCCCTTGCTGTTTTTAATATTTTTTCTTCGTTCTGTAGGTTCAGTATTTTGACTATGATGTGACGTGAAGAATTTCTTTTCTGGTTAGTCTATTTGGTGTTCTGTAGGCCTCTTGTAGGTTTATGGACATCTCTATCTTTAAGTTGGGAAAATTTTCTTCTATGATTTTCTTGAAAGTATTTTCCGGACCTTAGAGCCTGGTGTCTTCTTCATCTACTCCTATTATTCTTAGATTTTGTCTTTTCATGGTGTCCTTGATTTCTTGGATGTTTTGTGTTTGGAACTTTTTTGATTTTATTTTTTCTTTGAGAGACTTATCAATTTCTGCAAGTGTATCTTCAGCACCTGAGATTCTCTCTTCCATCTCTTGTATTCTGTTGGTGATGTTTATCTTTGTAGTTTCTGATCTTTTCTCTGTGTTCTCCAGCTCCAGGGTTTTCTCTGTTTATGTTTTCTTTATTGATTCTAATTCTGTTTTCATGTCTTGCACCATTTTCTTCATCTGTCTGAGTGTGGAGTCCTGTTTTTCAATGATGGCTTCTGGTTTTTTGTTCATTTCCTCTCTATATGCAGCTGCTTGTGCCTCTACTTGTTTAGCTGTATGTGCCTGTATTTCTTTGAGAGCTTTGTTTATTTCTTCTTTATTTGCCTCCATTTGTGTAGTTATTTCTTTGAGAGCTTTGTCCATTTCCTCTTTGTTTGCCTCAATGTGTGGCCATTTCTCTGAGAGATTTTTCGTTTCTTCTTTATAAGCCTCTAATAGCTGGAAAAGCATAGTTTTAAAGTCGTTTTCTTGTGTATCTAGCGAATTGAAGTGTCCATTGATTTGGGGGGGGGTCCTGGTGAAGCCATGATGTCCTGATTTTTTGTTGGGTGTGTTCTTACATCAGCCTCTGGCCATCTGCTTATCTGTAACCCTCACTGTTTGTTCCTGGAGTCTGTACTTCAGACTAGGATCATCTCTTTCTGGTTTCTGGACTGTTTTTCAGGAAGATGAGAGAGGTTCACTGGTTTGGGAGTGTGCGTTGTGGTTTCAGCTTTACCTAAGTAAGGAATGTGAAGCTGGCGCTATTTGCAGGCGCTTTTAGTGGGTGCAGTGTGCATGCACGGATTCCCTGACTATCGCAGTGGCCTATAGGCCACTAGTATGCAGCTCTGTCTGGGATCCAGGAATTGTTTGCCTGGAATTCACTGGTAGACCCGCAGAGCAGAGGCTTCAGTGTTGGGATCACTGTCCCAAGAATCCCTATGATGCTCACACTAGGGGTATGGGTGGTGGGGATCTGCTGTTTGGTGGCTTGTGTAGAGGGGCCTGGGTCTGGGGCTCTGCAAACACTCATTTGAAGGCATACTCACTCCCTTGCAGGACCAGTTGGAAAGTACAGGGGTTCCCCTTGTTCTCTACTCTCCGATTTGATCCTGCTGGGGCAAATGCAGGTGTAGGCTAACAGTCAGCTCAGTGGTTCGGTAGCAGCAGGTCTTGGTGTCCACCTGCACTGTGTGCTGGGCTGGGTGCAGCCGGGAGCACTCAGCTTTAAGGATATTTTTATTAAAAACACCTTCCTCAAAGCTCAGGGAAGAAGAAAGATTTTTAGCGCCAGAGGCTGTAGATAACTCCAGGGAGTCAGTGTCTTCCACAGATCATTGACCTTTGCACCACCCCCACCTGACTCTACTCTAGGAGGTCACAGGCTACGCAGAGCTTGAGAGTGGATGTGTGACAGTTCATTTCCTCGGTTTGTTCCGTGTCATGACAGCCTCTTGCCAGCAAGCAACTGGGACACCCTGAACAGGGCCAGAAATTCCCTGGCCCTATTCAAAATCTCAGTTTGTGGGAAATCTCTGATTCTAGGGCCTATTCCACTCAAAGGCTCCATGTGCTTTGTATAAAACAGCTGTCTCCTAAGTTCTCATAGCCTCAATCTTTCCCATCAAAGGCCTCATCCCTTAACTTCTCCACCTCGACTTTGCCTGAACAAGGTAAGTCCCTAAAAACATGTTCATGGGTGGTCATAGTTTGTAAAAATAGTCATATTATGTTTTAACTTTTAAAAAAGCAGTTTAAGATTTTCAGAAAAACATTGGAAAATATGAGGTCCCACTAACCCTTTCCAGCCCTTGGCAGTTTCCTTTATTATTACATCTTGTATTAGTGTGATATCTTTCTCACATCTGAGGAACCAATATTGATGACTTATTAGCATCTACCTTGTACATTACAATCCATTTTTTGCTTTTTAAGGTCACTGGCTACTGAGTTAAGCATCTTCACAAGGACAATGATTGTTTTATGAAAATAGGGAGCAAATGTACCAAAGGTGGAGGTAGGGGTAAGGGAAGAGGACAGGAATCCCCTTGGGAAGTCTGGTAACAGTCACCTTGGACCGGCAGGGAAGAAGGGAGCTTCTTGCCAGACAGAGAATTCCCAAGCGGTTGAAATGGCAAAGGGAGCCACCCAGAAGCCCTTGTGGTAGCTGGAGGTGAGTGGGCCTCTGGAAAGCCTTTTTTGTGTAGAAGACGGGCGTGGGGGGGGGATCCCTGCTTGGCTGCAGCCTCTGGAGACTCATTGCTGAATGTTAGGGACAGAGGGGTCCTCATTGCTGAGCATCGCACACACAGCACTGTCTTCAGACATTCTTTGGGGAAGTTGTCGTATGTTTTAAGCACCAGACCACAGTCCTGTTGAAGCCCCCTTTATCTAGCTTTTGCCCAGGACGTCACCATGTTGGCCAGGTTCTCTTGGCTTTTCTGCTGCAGGCCCAGCTATAAAGTCTTGGTGTCACCTTGACTTTTAGTTTTGTTTGGGTTTGGTTTTTGCCCTGTTTTAAGAAGAGGTCCTGGTATGCAGGCTGGTCTCTAACTCACTGTGGCCCTACTTCTCCTCTCCCTGCTGGGATGACAGGTGTGCACCACCATGCCTGACCCTGATGCTGTCCTGACAGGGCTGAATGGAACAGGAGCTCACATATTAATACTACCACTCCTGCTGATCAGAGATTCCTACTTGTCTTATACATGATATGATTTTTTAAATCTTAAAGCTTTTTGTATGGTTGTTCTTTATTCTTGAGAATTTCACACATAAAATATGGAATATGATCACACCCACCCTCAATTTCCCCCTCCACCGGCCCCTTGTCCCCCTAATATACCCTCTCTCAACTTCGTCTTTTTTTGTTTGTTTTTGGTAGCCCACTAAGTCTAATTAGTGCTGCCTATATGAGCATGGGTGCGGGGCCATCCGGCAGAACATGGGAAACCTAACAATGGCCCCACCCTCAAAAAATAATGACCTTCCCTTTCCCAGTAGCTCCTCAGTGAGGGTGGAGCTCGGGGGTCATGTAGCCCATCTATGCTGGGATTTTGGCTGGCTTGATCTTGTGCAGGTAGCTACAGCTGCTGTGAGTTCGCAACTGGGAGCCATGCCGAGTCCAGAAGACAGCACTCACAGCGCCTCCTCGTCCTCCAGCTGACATTGCATCCATCTCTTCTGCATTCCAGAGCCTTGGTGCTAAGGGAGAGAACACAGAGGTCCCATTTTGGGGTAAGCATTCTGCCTCTTATTTTCAGCACCTTGATGAGTTGTGCATCGCTTCCTTGACTGACATCATCTTTGACCAAGAATGGCTCGGGTCTATGATTATAAACATCAATATTTAGAATGCAATCTGACAACATGGTTATGCTGGTGACTTTTCTGGTGCTGATAAAATACCCAAACAAAAGGCAATTTAGGGAAAAGGCTAAATTTTGGCTTATATTTCCAGAGGGGTCCAGTCGTACACAGTAGGCAAGGCAGCAGGGGCGCAGGTGGGTCTGGAGATCGCACTTCATTCGCACACATGAAATCCAGAGAGGACAGGAGGCAGGGCCAGGTTATAAGGCAGCAAAGACCACCCCAGTCATCTGCATCCTCCAGCGAGGCTCTGACTCCCGAAGGTTCCATAGTGTTCTCAAGCAGCTCACCAGCTGGGGACCAAGTGCTGAGACACGTGAGTCTCTGGGGGGCATCTCAAGCCACAACAATGACGATTTTGCACAATGACGACAGCAGGTTCTACCCTAGTGCCTATTGCCTCCCTAGCCATGGGCTTTTATTTTTTTCTTAATTTTGAAGCTTAATTTTGAAACATGAAGTATGCATGTTTTGGCTGCATATGTGTCTGAGCACCTTGTGTGTGTCTGGGGCACAGAGGTCAGCAGAGGTGTTGCGTCCGCTGAGACTGGAGTTATAGGTAGTTGTAGGTCATCATGTGGATGCCTTTGTTTCTTGAGACAGGGTCTCACTATGGAGCTCAGGCTGGTCTTGAACTCATTATCCTTCTGCCTCAAACTGGGATTACAGGCATGTGCCACCATGCCCAGCTTACCAGTACCCTTAGAAAAACAAAATTTTAATAGTTATATTTTAAATTACTTCTTTGAGATTTTCATGCATTTATACAACTTTTAAAAATTATATTAACCTTCCAAAGGAAGGAATTTTGTGCCTGATACTGTAATCCTAGTCAAAAGCCCATGCCTATAGAGCTAATAGGTCCAAGGCTACAACCAGCTATTGTTATTTTGCTAAATACACACACTATCAAATTTGTCTTTTAAATATTAATGCTTATACCTATAGATGTTCTTAACCTTGGTCAGAGAAGCCTCTTTTTGCAGTGGAAATAAGTCAAAGCTGAAATGTGCAACTGGTAGAAGGGCTAGGAATGGGACTGGGTTCTCCGGCCTAAATGGAGTATCTGTATTAATTCCCCTACAGCTGCCACGGCCAAGGCTCAGGAGCCAAAGGGACATAAGATGGGAGGAGTGCTCAGCATGGTGTGCTATCACACTCAAGAACTCACAGCTATGGCTGCCGCACAAGACTTGTGCACGATCAAGCCAGCCAAAATCCTGGCATAGATGGAGATAGAAGATCTCCTGACCCCTCCCTTTACTGAGCAGCCGTTAGCAGGTGATAGCAGCTGGGGGTAGAGAATCATCCTGAGGATGTGGTGCTGGTTAGATTCCCATGCTCCGGTGGATTGCCCACACTCACATGTAGGCATTTTTTTTTAAGCTATTTTATTTGGGTTCTTAAATCTACCACTCTTCTCCATCCCAATCCCTTCCAACTTCCTAACACTAGGAAAGAAGGTTAGAGGGAAATGGGGGCATAGACCTCTTTGGACTACTTCCTGCTGATTAGGGCCACCAGGTTCCTAGGGGCAAGTCCAATCTTTGTCCAGCAGTCCAGCAATCCAGCAATCACAAATGCAGTGACAGGAACCAGCAGCAGGAGCAGCACAAGTCTCTCCTCTTTATACCCTCCCCAGAGTCCCCAGAGTCAAACTTTCTGTAGCTAGTAGAAGACCACGCCCCTCCTAGAGCATGAGGCAATCATAGTTATCATCTGTGGACAATCTGAAGCAGCCCCACATCCCATACCTGGGATTAAACAAAAACATTCACATATCCTAACTGAGTTTTTAAAGAAGCCAAAAATCTCACTACACCCACACACAAACAGGCAATGCTAACTGGATATAGTAGGTTATTAAAACAAAACAAAACAAAACACAAAAAGACACCAGCCCACCTGCTGACCCAACACAGGGCAGGCTGAAGACACTCAGAGGCCTCTGGTCACATGGCCTGCCAGCAGCAGGAGGCATTATGCTGTATGTGTCACTATGTGGTGGAGAGATGGAGAGAGGGGAGCCAAACTGGAGATGTGAGGGTGGAGAGAAAATAGCCTGATGTGAGTAGCCTGTCCTGCCCACCTGAGGCCATGCCAACGTCCAGCCCTGAGCTGCTCCTGAGGGCCATGTTTGGGTCTATGGCCATGCAGCAGCAGAGCTCTGTATCTGTGTCTGTGGCTCATGTTCCCACTAAAGGCCGTGTGGACATCCCTGGTCTGGGCTGCTGCCTTGGAACATGTTGGTGTCCAAGGGTTGTGCAGAGCTGTCTCTGCCCCTCACCAGCTATAGCACTTGAGAGTGAACCTGTACTTGGCTTGGGAAGAACAGTAGAGGTGGTCTTGGTGGCCGGTGTGTGTGCGTGTGTGAGAGAGAGCTGGCCTGTCACTTGTCTGCTCTTTGGAGGTACGGTGCTACCTGCAGCAGGCATGATAGTGAGGTCATGATAGTGGGGGATCTGACCCTGGCCCTTGCCAGCTGCAGCGTTGGATGAGCTAGTGGGCCAGTGCTGGGGAGCTCACCCTGTGGTGTGAGTGAAGGAGTGCTCGAGGGCTGACCAACTGAGGTCCAGGGCTTTGAATTCGCCCACCCCAGCATCTATCTCATCTAGGAACTGCTGGAGTGCATGAAGGAGCTGGTCCTGCAGATCCAAAGCTACAAAATCTTCATGACACAGAGCAACAACAGGAGATATGAGAAGAGTCCCTGGGAATGGAACTTTTATTTACCTGCTTCAATTGTCTCAGAGGATTATTGCTTCTGTTTGCTAACCTAGACATAGTCCTGGAAGCTTCTAGCTGCCATACAATGTAATCTAGGCCCAGAATGTTTTCAGCCTCTGAGACTTATAGCTTAATAAGCTTACTCTTTCTAGGTTTTGCTGAGCTCTGGGCTGGCTGGTTCAACTCAGCTGTTCTGGCTCAAATTCTTCTCCCAGCTGACTTATTCAGTCTGGCTTTTTTCTTGGCCCCAGAATTGCTCTGCTTGGCCTTACACTAACTCCAGCAATCTGCTCTAATCTCTGGCTCCTTTTCATTCTCTGGTTCACTTAGTCGTCAGCTGAGTTCTTTCTCTGCAAAACTCCCAGTAAAAATGCCTCTCTGCATTGCCCATTAAGTAGCTTCCCTTTCCTCTTTGTCCTCTTGACTCTTTAGAGTTGAACATGTCCTGTTCTGTCAGATCTTTCTCTTTTTGCCACTTTCTCTGCCACTCAATTAGACGTGTTCAAATATGGCTGCTTCCTTCTACAAACTAACTTTACCTTTATTGTCTGGGATCACCACACTTGGACCTAATCTTTTCTTTACCTAAAACTTGCTCTATACCAGGATGGCCTTGAACTCAGATCTGCTTGCCTCTGTCTCCTGGATTACAAGCGTGTTTGTATTCCAGCCAGATCACACAGACCTAGAAGGTCTTTGGCTGTGATCTCTTGCCAGAGCAGCCATGTTCTAAATTAAAATTCCTCTACAAGTCCCAGTAAGTGTAGCAGAAGCCAGAGGCCTTGAACCAGACCAATGACCCACAGCAACGAACATTGACAAGTAAAGAAGTGTGGACAAAAGGGGTATACTGTGTGACATACCGCGAATACTACAGCTTCCACGAGCAGATTTTTTTGATTCTTTATTTTTATTTTGTATTTTCTCTTAGGGGGGAGGTTGTGAGGGCAGAGAGCAGGCATGACGGGACAGACAGAAGAGCGGGACTGGGTGCATGGTGTGAAATTCACAAAGAATCAATAAAAAGTTTAAAGAAGGCATGAATCAGGAAGGGAGCCTGTTGGAGGAGGTAAAAAAAAAAAAGAGGTAGATAGTACATTTGTGTATATGTATGAAATTATCAAAAATAAAAATACTTTTAAAGCTAGGCATGGTGACACATACTTGTGATCCCAGCACTGGGGAGGTAGAGCCGGGCTGATTGCTGAGGCTTGCTAGTCCATCCACCTAGCTTAATTGGCAGTCTTCAAGCCAACAAAGAGGGGCTATCTGAAACAAAAAAAATCTGAGCTTGACCTCTGGCCTTTACATGCATTTACATACACCCAGTACACACACACACATTTTGAGTGCTAAGTAGCCATATTAGAAAAGATTTCAAAACAATAATCTCTATCACTAAAATTAGAATTAAATTTCACACAAAGTAAGCAGACAAAAAGAGCAGAGAGTAAAACAAACTAAAAGAGAAAAAAAAAATCATTGAAAAATCTGGTTATTTGAAGCAACCGCACTCCAGTTCTATGGCTGAGAGGTGAAATGTGCTGGTGCGAGGAACTGAAGGAAAGGCGTGAAGCAGATGCGGAAGGGATCCAGAGCAGAAGGAGCTGCTGCAACCCAGAAGCAGGTTTGGTTCCAAAATCCTAAGGCTGAGGGATTTATACCTAGCAGGCAATTGTCTGTGGGTTGCAGCATTGCACAGTTCACTCGATTCCTGATAACCCGAATACCCTTGGTTGGTGAAGAAATTAAAGTTGATGTTAGTAGCCTTTTCATACAAACACTAGCCTAGGCGGTCTCATTGACAGATCCTACCAAGTACCCAAGGAAGTGCTAATAAGACAAACTTTTCTAGAAAACGGAAGATATAGGAAAACTTCCCAGCTAACTTTTTTGAGGGGAGGCGTGAGATAGGGTCTCATGTATGCAAAACTCTTCATTGTATTCTCTGGCATATTTTTAGGACAAGGGCAAAAAGCAGTCCCATCATCTTGTGATATTTGCCAAAATATCAAAGAACTGTCTCTAGGCAACTTGCTGATATTCTTCCCCTCTGAAGCCGCTTGAGCTGGGCCCTCGTAATCTCTCACACTGTCTTCCAGTACTCCTCCTAGGATGGCCCATTAAACATCCCCCCTCAACAACTGAACAAAATTCCTAAATTTTTATGGAAAGGCAAAGAGACTAGATTCACCAAAATAATCTCTGTGTATAACTTTAGTATATTGATTTTAGATTTACCATGTCAGTCCAAACAGAATTCAGAAAAAGATAACAGATCAATGAAACTGAATGGAGAGATTATAAAGGAAATTACAAATAGGGTTTTTTTTTAGCATTAAAAAAATTTAATCATTTTACAGCCTAATACCAGCTCTCTCCCCCTTTTCCATCCAGTTCCACCCTCACGTCTCCCCTCTCCCCCGTTTCCCCTTCTACTTTTCAGAGAAGGAGCCCTAAGGGGTACCCACCCTGGCACCTCGTTTCTACAAATTAAAAATAAAATTCATGGCAGTGGCGGTGTGGGTGGGAGGGCTGGCCTCATTCTTGCTGACCCGCCTGAGGCAACAGGCTGACCAGCTCAGTATCACCGAGGCCTAGATTGAGGCCCACTTCCAGGGCTTTGAGCTGGCCCACCTAACATCTACTTCATCTTTGAACTGCTGGAGCACGTGGAGGGGTCTGTCCTGCAGATCCAAAGCTGCAGGAGCTCCATAATGGGACATCAGGCGTCCCAGTGAGGATCCAGGACAGCAGAAGCCAGAGGCCTCGGACCAGGCCAATGACTCACTGCACCAAACATTTCCAGATAAAGCTGTTTGGGCAAAAGGGCACACCACACCTTCCAATGCCTTTATGACGAATGATTATGGAGAGGCAGGAAAAACATGAGCAGAGTGGTGAGAGCGACATGAAATGAAGAAGCGACAGAAGCTGCTGTTGACCCAGGAGGGTCGCCCGGATAGCATGCAGCAGTCGACAATCATCTTGGCTCTGAACAGCGTCAGGATGTTTAAGATGGTCCATTCACTGTATCGAACCTCCCTGAAAGACCTCTGCGGTCTGCCCTTCTCCCAGAGGCAATGCTGACCCATGGCCGTTGCTTCAGCAGAGGGCCGTGTTGATGTTGGGTACAGGCTGTACTCCACCGGAGGCCAAGTGGAGGTCCTTTGCACACGCTGACGCTGGAGCCCAGGTGATGTTCGTCGACCTTGCTTTTTCCAGAAACCGTGTGGAGGCTCAGGATCCGCTCCCGCTGAGTGTAAACGGCAAGGGAGCCGCTGTTGCACTGGTATCTATGACTGCCGAGGCGCAGCGGAGGAAGGGAGAGGTGGAAGGCCTCTGTAACAGCCCCTACCTCCACCCTGGCCCCACCCCCAAAGAAGTAATAGCCTAAAGAGGGAGCCTTTGTAGAGAACTCTTGAAGTGGTGATAAGGATGTTGAAGTGTGGCTGTCCACAGTTGACGGCTCTGGCGGGGGTGCAGGTCAAGAAGGGCTCAGCTCTCCCTAGGGGCCGCTCCACTGAGTGTAAGGACAATACAAAATGAATTTGTCTTTCTTTTCTGGGGAGGACACAGAGAAGGGGGACAGATATGGGAGGACTTGAGAGTAAGTCTGATCAGGGTGCATGATGTATACTTCCCAATTAAAAATATTATGTTGGAAAAAAATAGAATTCAGTGGATACAGAATCTTTTCCCTTACAAAATGTACTGGGATAGCTGGAAACACAATGAACGAGCGAGGTGAGAGTGAAGGATGGCATGCTGAGTAAAGTTTTTCTTCCTTGGCCACTTGCATTTTGTACTATGTACATGTATGTCAACTTTTCTGTTTAAAACCAACATTAGGCTGGGCACCTTTAATTAGACACACACCTTTAATCACATCACTTAGGCAGAGGCAATGATATCCATTTGCCTACAAATTTCATGCTGTCATGTTTTGAATGACTGAGGAATACTGCACTGAGTAAATGTTCCACATTTTCTTTATCCATTCTTCTGCTTAGGAATACCTAGGTTGACATCTCTGTGATGTCAAAGCTAGCCTGGTCTACATGGTGAGTTTAGAGCCAGGACTATAGACTAAGACCCTGTCTCATGTTACTGAAATAAAGTAAATGCAGAGGTCTTCTAACAAGAGGCATTCTCCTTTAACCTTTCTCCACATTTGCATTCCTATTTATGTACCATCCTTTGGTACAGAAAACTAGCATTTCTCACTGCCAAATCAGCTCTGGGGCCCATTTCTTAGTGTTCTGGATTTGTTAGAGATTTGGAACAGTTCTTGTCCTAAAACCTATAGTTTTAGACTAAACTACAATGTTGCTATCCCAGAAGTCTTGTCTGACCCTACCAATTGCATTAGAACATTTCCTGAAGGTTTTTGTTTCTTGTTTGTTTGTTTTATTTACTGTACATATGTGTAGCCTTGATCCCACTGACATTGGAAAAGACTTTCTGAACAGAACACTATCAGCACAGGTAATGAGATCAACAACGAATGAGCCTCATGCAATTTAGGAATTTCTGCAAGGTAAAGGTCACCACTATTCGGACAAAGCAACAATGGAAAAAGATTTTTACAAACAACATTTGGTAGAGGGCAGATATTCAAAATATATAAAGAGCTAAAAACCAAACAATCAACTAAACAAACAAAAACAGCTCCAACCCCCTAAAACCAAAACAAACAACCCCCCCAATATCAAGAAAACTAACAACCCAAGTTAAAAACGGGATACAGATATAAACAGAGAATTCTCTTAGAGGAAACTCAAATGGCTGAGAAATGTTCAGCATCTTTAGCTGTCAGGGAAATGCAAACCAAAACTACTTTGAGATACCAGATTAACAAAACAAGGGATGGCTTCTGCTGGCAGGGATGCGGAGTAAGAGGAGCACTCTCCCGTTGCTGGTGGGAGTGCAAACTCATATAGTCACCAAGAAAATCAGTGTGGTGGCTC
Source organism: Pachyuromys duprasi (assembly GCA_028658305.1). Classification (NCBI taxonomy): domain Eukaryota; kingdom Metazoa; phylum Chordata; class Mammalia; order Rodentia; family Muridae; genus Pachyuromys; species Pachyuromys duprasi. Next base: position 952,684 of record CM053762.1, on the reverse strand, counting down.
CTCAGGAAGATGGGAATTGATCTTCCTCAAGAGCCAGCTATAAGATCCTTGATCATATTCAAAGGATGTTTTAGATGTTTTATCCTTCCACACTTGCTCAACCTTGCTCATTGCTGCCCCATTTCTAATAGCCAGATATTGGGAACAACCTAGATATTCCTAAGCAGAAGAATGGATAAAGAAAATGTGGAACATTTACACAGTGCAGTATTACTCAGCCATTAAAAACATGACATGAAATTTGTGGGCAAATGGATGGAACTAGAAAAAATTATCCTGAATCAACTATTGTAGACCCAAAAGGACAAATACAGCATGTGATCACTTATTTGTGGATATTACCTGTTAATTCAGTGATGACCAAGCTAACCAGAGACAATGAGGGTAGATAAAGAGTTCAGGGACAAGAAGGAACAGGTAAATCTCATTAGGAAAGAGAAATACAATAAATAGATATAAATGGGGCACTGGAATGGGAGAATCAAGTGCGGAGGAGGAGGGAAGAGAGGGCCGTGGGATGGAGAACAGGGAGAGGCAGCTAAAATTAAGGGTCATTTGAGGGGTTATATGGAAATCTAATGCAGTAGAAACTTCTTAAAGTATATGCATATATGAAGGTGATCTAAATTAAAAAGCCAAATACTGGGGGAGACAGAATCCCAAATGGCCAATTTTGTCATCAAAGAAGTTTCTGGTACCAGGACTGGGTTAGAACTAATTGAGCTGATGACCCCAAACAACCCAGGCTGTTGCCAAGACTACAGATTGTTCTGTCCAAGCTGACGGCAAGGCGCCACTGCTGAGGAAAACACCTACACAACTCATTAAATATGAGGATGTTGAGCTGGTGCCAGCCTAGAGCCTTCACCCTTATGTTTTGGCATCTTGTATTCTGTGCACTATCAAAAGAGAAGTGTAAACCCCAAGCTAGCCACAAACCCTTTATCTACAAGATATGCTAGGGCAATGGTGGCACAAAACTAGTGGAGTGACCAACCAAAATCTGCTTTGACGTAAGGCCCACTCCATGAGACGGAACCTAACACTGCCTGGGTGACAAAGAACCTGAGACTAGTTAACCCAGGGACCTAAGGTAAAATCAAATAATATTGGTCTTAGATAGGTTAGGGTTTCTACTGTGATGAAGCACCATGACTGAAAAGCAGGTTTGGAAGGAAAATGTTTATTCAGCCCACACTTCCACATTGCTGTTCATCACCAAAGAAAGTCAGGATAGGAACTCACATAGGACAGGAACCTGGAGTCAGGAGCTGATGCAGAGGCCATGGAGGGGTGCTGATTACTGGCTTGTTTCCCCTGGCTTGCTCAGTCTCATTTATTATTGAAGTTGGGACCACCAGCCCAGGGAAGGCACCACCCACCATGGGCTGAGCCCTCTCCCGTTGATCACTAGTTGAGAAAAATGCCTTATAGCTGGATCTCATGGAGGTATTTCCTCAATGGAGGCTCCTTCCTCTCTGATGACTTTAGCTGTGTCAAGTTGACACACAAAACCAGACAGTACATTGCCTAAAAAAAGAGAAAGAAATGTATTAATAAAATGACTCTTAAAGATATTCTCCTATACTCATAGATTGGCATCTTGTTCAGCCATCATAAGAGAAATTTCCTTCTGCAGCAAATGAAAACAAATATAGAGACAAATAGTCAGACATTACGTAGAGGGTAAGAGACCTAGGAATATTCAGTCCTAAATGGGATGTCTCCATCTGTAATGCCAGGTTCACAGGACCCTCAGAGACCACCAGGAGACGACTCGATGCCCAAGTCTCACCGACACAGCAGTAGAGAAGTGGGACCTGAGCTCTGAGTGAGCAGGATTTTAAAAAGGAAATTTTGTGAGCAGGGGGTTTCCATGACAGCAAGCAGGGGGGCACATGTTTCTATGACAGCAAACAGGGGGCCATATGCCTTGACGTTACAGGATCAGGTAGAAGTTAGAGGGGCGAGGTGACCTTCTCTGAGGCACAATTGCCTAAGGCATATGATCACAATGGCTATTCTTTTAAACTATATCTGAAACATTGGGGAGAATTTTCCTACCCGATTTTCAACCGATTCCCATTGATTATTGCCAGGGAGATTGTCTCTATTTTCTATCAAGTATTTATTCTGTGATATTTCCTGGAGGCTGTTGTCAGGAGAGTTAATTTTGTTCTCTTCCAGGTGTACATCTGTGATATTTCCTGGTACCTGAGTTCAGATCCCAGTCAAGATGCCTCTTTATTTCAAAACGGAGTCATACTCAGGCTAACTATACCCAGGCTAACTTAGACTCTTCGCATCAAATCCTTCTCAGAGCTCAGAGAACCCCAAAGAGGAGGAAGCAGAAAGAGCATAAGAGCCAGAGGGGGTAAAGGACACCAAGGAAACAAGGTCCTCTAAATCAACTTGAGCAAAGCTCACATGAACTCACAGAGACTGAGGCAGCATGCGCAGGCACACATGCATCTGTACAAGCCCTCTGTTTATATATTACAGCTTCCAGTCTAATGTTTTTATGGAATTTTTGAGGGCACAAACAACAGGGTCTCTGACTCTTCTGCCTTCTCTTGAACTCTTTTCCTTCTGTTGGTTTGTCTTGCCCAGCTTCAGTGAGATACTTATTATATATATTATTACATTTTATTTTGTTATATTTTAAAAAATGAATGAATGAATAGAAACCTAGCCAGTGGGGCAAAGGTTAACAACTGAACTGCCACTTATCTCTTCTGGGAGAAGGAAAATTCGTTTTCTTGTATAGAGTGACACTGGATCTATCAACCACTCTAGGGAAGGCCTCATATTCAGGAGACATTGACCAACATATAATGGACTCGACCGTGCGCTTTTATTTGGTTATAGTTTGATGAGAGTTTTTGTTGTTGTTGGGTTTGTTATTTTTTGTACTGTTTTTTTTTGTTTGTTTGTTTTCATGGTTTGAGAAGGTATTGTTGTATTGGGATTTTTGTTTGTTGAGAAAGAACTTAAAGTTTGGTGAGTAAGGAGAGGATCTAGAAGGGGATCTTGTCAGGGGAATATGAACAAGATAATTTAAAGTTGTTTTAGCATATATATGTGTACAGATATGCCATGGCATATATAAAGAGGTCAGAGGACACCTTTTCTGGAGTTGTTCTCTTCACCTTGTCTTTAAGGCATTTTGAGACTTCACGTGTTGTGAGCGTTTTGCCTACATGTAGAGGCGATATGTGCATGCCTGGTGCCCAAGAGGTCAGAGAGAGTCCAGATCCCCAGACTGTTAGCAGTGGTTGGAAGCTGCCACGTGGGTGTTAGCGACTGAATTTGGGTCCTCTGTAAGATCAGCCAGTGCTCTTTCACCATCTCTCTCTCCTTTCTGCCACTGAGCTGTGAGCCCAAGCTGCCCAGGTACATCGGATCCTCTTGTCCCATCCCCCCTTGCCTTACAGTGCTGGAGCTGGGATTACAGAGGCAAACTACCACATCCAGTTCTTGCTTGTGAGTCCTAGAATCAAATTCAGGTTGTTAGGACTATACAGCATGGGCTTTCACCTATTGGTCATCTTACCCACTCTGTACAGTTATTTTTGAGTCCTAAAACTTTTAATGTGAGCAGATAAAATGACTTGAAATAAAAACTTTGACCTCTGAATTAGTCTTGTCTTTAAAACTAGATTTCCAATTGCCTTGAAAGCAGGAAGATAGTATTTCTCTAATATATTTATACACTTGTGCTATGGTCTGGATCTGAAGAACTACCCAAAGGCTCATATTGAAGTCTTGATCTTCTGTGTAGCTATCTTCAGAGGCAGGCTTTGGTGAAGGGATTGAATTATGAGGGCTCTGACTCATCAGTGGATTACTCCATTGATGGGTTCATAGTATAATGGGGTAAGAGACAGAGTGAATGGGAGGGGTCAGTGGATAAAGCACCAAGCCTGGTTACCTACGCTCCATCCCTGAAACCCATATGGTGGAAGGGGATGGTTTCTTCTGACTTCCACATGTGTGCTATGACGTGTGTGTGCCCCATTATTCATAATGAATAAAGAGATGCATAAGGATTGCTTAACTTAGAAGGTAGAATCAGCCAAAGAGAGTGGTTCCTGGGGCTGTGTTTGGGGTGTAGCTTTCCCCTGGCTCTTTCTGCTCCCTCACTCTCTTACTTTTTAGCTTTCATGAGTGAGTGGGGCTCTCCTCTCTGCCTGCTTCCATCTCTGCTATTTTCTGCTTCACCATGGACCCAGAATGATGAACAAGTACTGAAATGCCTAAAACCATGGGTCTTAATGGATCTTGTCACAATGATGGAAAGATGAATAAGACACCCTGAAACTACTCAAAATGGAGATGGGTGCTCATCACACCAGTAGGGTAGAAGACTAGGTGCTGAGGGTAGGAGAAATTGACTCTTCACAATTTTTTTCAAGGCAGGGTTTCTCTATGTAGCCCTGGCTGTCCTGTACTCATTTTGTAGGCCAGGCTGGCCTCAAACTCATAGAGATCCATAGAGATCCACCTGCCTCTGCCTCCCAGAGTGCTGGGATTACAGTTGTGTGTTGCCACACTCGGCTTGGGATAAGAAGATTTTTATGAGGCCATTCTTATGGGCAAGACAGTCTAAAGACTTTTCAGAAATCCCAAATGTTACAGAAACATTACAATATTTACAGGATCAAGCAAGTGGTACAAATGCATGAATTAATGAGAAAAGCATAAGAATGATTGGTCCTAGAAATGACTTGGAAAACACTTCCCCTGCTTCTTAGATTTTAAAATGCATCTCAAATAAACAAAACTCCTACAAGAATATCCAAACACAAATAGCAACTATTTTATGAGTGAGGCTGGAAGTGGCCAGCTAAGCCCTTAGTGCAGGCATCAATTTCCCTGAGCAGGCAGGATGCTGAAACATCAGTGAAAAGACCTCCAGACACTCAAAGCATTGGACAAAGCTGCACAATAAGCCGCTGTGGTGAGCCTCCATGGAAAGCAGTGCTCACAGCCTTTCCCCACACAAACTGAAGCTTCTTCCCCTTGCTCTTATTGGGCCATTTAAAGACAGTGCTGCCCCTGTGCTTGGAACACTGTCTGGACTTTCAGTTCAGGCACGCTATTGATCAAACGTTTCCCCGAAGAAGCTTTCCGTTGTCTGGTTTTGTAAGGAACACAGCAGCTAATTACCGACATGTCTGGGACCCAGCACCTACACTTGGATTTTGTTCTTGAACGGTAATCCAGAAGATCTGATGGGACTTTGTTGGCATGAGATCTGATTCTTGCTCCCTTGTTCCATTACAATTAAGATCTCTAATGCTGGAAACTTACACAGATTTGTGTGGAACAGAGTCTAGGGAGAGAAATGAAAAAGGTAGATTGAATAGTAATCTCAGTGTGATTAGTGGGGGTTGGTGTCATTTCTTTTAGTTGGAGTTATACTTTAATCAGTTGAAATGTATTTATGTACCACTATGCAGGTTTCAATAAAAGCTTGCTGAATTAAAAAAACAACAACAACAACAAAGAAACCAAAAAGCACCTTGGCTTTCCCTACCACGTCAGCCCTTCCTGGATTTGTTATGTCTGATTATCTCTTAACTGAATACCAAAGTTCTTCATTTCCAATCCTTACATCTCTCCCTGAACCTCTCTCTGTGCTTCTCAGACACATTTCCAGGTAAAGGAGAGTTTGATAGAACTTCTGTCCCAGCCACTTTTCCTGACAACATGCCTGGTGTGCCAAAGTGCTCAGTTTTCTGAGGCTGAGTAAGGTATAAGTAGGCAAGCATGACAATTGCTTAGCAACCTAGGACTCCACCTGGCTTGGACATGTGCACACCCTATAATAGTCTACTTGGACTACACATATATACTCCTTTTTTGTCTTCGACAATTTCATAAGGACTTTGGGCCTCACAGGATGACCCCCTCAAAGTCTGCCTGGGCACACATCACATGCAGATGTAGGTGCTTTCCCAACCTTTTTGCTATACAGGTAAGCATTCCTGTTGCCAGGGGTTCGAGACAGCCTGGTTTTGTTAGAGGCTGTACTGTAAGAGCCTACAAACGCTGAACATCCTGAGCGCCTCTAAGCACTGTCCGCGGAACAGCCATGTCCGCTATTTTAACAGCACTCTTTCTTTTTCTTTCTGATCTAGACTGTCACTTTGATTTGAATAAAATTTCCTACTTTGGAAATCTGTGTGTGCTCATTTCAATGCTTTGAACAAGATGCCAAGAACCTGGAAGCGTCAAGCCCAGACTGACCAGCAGTAACAACTTCACAGTTGTGAAGAAAAGAACTCAGTCAGCAGGCTGGTATGGTGGGGTGAGTAGAAAGTGAAAATGGGGAACAGGCACAGATTGTGGATGTGACATATTCTGACCCAGGGTACATAACCTTTAAAGAGAAACACATGCTCTCTTCCATAGCCTGAATTACAACATAAGCTTCTTTTATGGAATGGAGGTCTTTGTGATGCAGTCTGGTGGCCTGATTCTATTCTCTATGAGGTGGACACGACAAGGCTTAGCCCTGGGAGATATTAGGCACTAACTAGGACTCTGAGTGTCCTAGAAGTAGGGATGGCTGGTTACCTCATGCTGATGAGGTTTGGACCATGTTGAGCTCTACATTCTTTCTGTGGGATAGTGACTATTCCATATATGTCTATATCTACATCTTCCTCGTTATCCTGATTATCTGGCAAGTGCAACAGAATTACTGCAGATTGAAGTGCCAGCACAAGAGGAGCTGCTGCCGGGTAGGGAAACCCTGTGACCCATATTGAGCTGGCCGAGAAGCTTTCAGGTTCCAGTGTCTGCCACCTTCCGCTCAGGACCCCACTACCCCACCTGACAGTTTTGATGTGATCGTTTCAAGTGTGTTTACCTTTCTTCTGTGAGGCTACAACTCTTTCCTCACCAGGACATCATGAGGCATAAACCAAAAACTTTTGTATTGGTTTGAATAGATTATATTAGCTCAGATCTCCTGGTGAAGGAGAATTTCGCAGTTTAGCTTGTTATGCATTTATATGTGGAAGGCATTTTATACTAGAACACATCCTATAATGTGTCATACTCTTGCTTTGATTTTGCCCGCAGTCTCCAGTAGAATGCCACTTGGTAGCTGGATAGGAAATAGAGTTCAGATCAGTTTCAAAGAAAACTGGAAGGATATAGAGAAGGGAAAGTCTGGTGAAAAGGAGGTGGAGCATGGCAAAAGGCAATGGGGGAGAGTGTAAGAATTACACAGATAATGAAAGGAAAATGACCATAGAAGGTCTGTATCAAATTATGGACGTGAGAAAGAGAACAGTTCTAGCTTCACATTCTAACTTTTTTCTCTTTAAGCGTCACCGAAAAGTCAGGCAAAGGGCTAGAGATGCAGCGACAAGAGGTAAAGTCCCAATGTCCCCGCCCCCAACCCCGGAGCTCCCCGTGGTCTGTCTCCTCCATGACCCTGCCCAGTGCCAGGGGCTCTAACTTCTGAGGCTCTAGAGCCACTAACTGGTGACATTTACAAATTATTGCTCTGGATGGGAAATCAGAAAGTAGGAATGCTCAAAGATTCTCTGTCTTACACCTCTGGCAAGAAAGAATTGAGGAATTAAGACATCCTTAACTGTTTACTAGGTTTATGTCCCTATGAAATCATTTCAGCTGTAGGTTTATCAATAAAATAAGCATACCATTAATTATCCTTACAGGAGACATAGTGTATACATAGTGATGCTATACAAAAACACATGTCCTAGAGCACTGAGTCTAGGTGCTAAGCTCCCTCCTGCTGTGCTAAGGATTTACTATTCAGATTCCTATAGAACAGCATAACACTGTGTCCTGATTCCTCCTCAGCCAGGAGACTTTCCAAAGAAGAAGCTGAGAAGCCATGGGAGCTGCTCTCTATCATGAAAAGGTGACCTCTTGACCTGGGTGGTATAAACTGTGGTGATTTCTTGGCCTGGTGGGGCCAGGGTGAGGAAAGGGCTAGCTGGTGGAAGGAGAGATACTGTGGGGGCAGTTCCTCCGGATGAGGGGCTGCCGGGCACAGGTGGGTCAGACCTCAGCAGGGAAGAGCCACCCACCTCCCAATCTGTATGTGAGGATCTCAGCAGTTCTGCATTTCAGACCAGACCAATGCATACTTCGTGAAGGCAGACATTGCTGGAGTTGCACCCACACACCTAGTTGTCACGGGAGCGGATTTAGCACAAAGACGTCACCATGTCACACTTGAGTCCA
>CM053762.1:880245-943952 GCA_028658305.1 Pachyuromys duprasi | reverse complement strand
TGAACAGAACATGAAGCTTTACTCCAGGCACTCCAGACAGCTTCCACTGGCATCTGGAACCAAACCAGTAACACAACTAACAGAGCATTTAACCAACACAAGTGGAGTCCAGCAATGCTGGGCTGATGACCTCCAGGTAGGACAGGAATTTCATCTGGCAGACATGCCCATGGTCTCAGAGACTATGGCTCCCTCAAGGTTCGAGCGGCCTATGGTTTTAGTGAGTGAGGATGAGACAATACTCAGCAATCTAAACCATGCCCAGCAGATCCAAGACTATCAGGCATTGAACCCACAGCTTCCTTTTCAAACCCTGAGCCCACGGGTTGCTCATGTCACACATCCTGTGGCCTTGTCTATTGTCACCACTGTCCCCGGGCCATTCCTCAGTCCTGAAGTGTTAAGGTTTCTTGAGCTACATATGAAAAAATTAATGCATTTCCAAAGGTGGGGGCTCCCCAGACGTGTGGAGGAGTCCCTCAGGCAGCTTATGCCAGACCCACCAACGTATCTCCAGGCAGACTATAAACATCCGGGTTCCGTAATCCTGGATAATACTTCTCAAGGATCTATTCATAGGTTTGGGAGTATTTCCCAGCAGAGCTGGTATTCATGTATGGGCAGACAACCTACCCAGACCTTTTGGGTTTCTGAGTGGTCTAAGGTGGATGCAGAACAAACCCAAAACCCTGTGGAAAAGCCCTTACTCACTCTCAACCATGACATTCTACGTGACCTCTGTCTACTGCCTGGGGGACAGGCTCATGACTCCAGGAGCAATCTTCAGAAGAAATTCATTCAGTTGTTCTGCGGCCTCCCTTCTATGCACAGTGAGTCCTTGGTTTCCACCTTGTTAGGCACTCAAGGTTTCTCTGAGGACACCTTGAAACCCTCCTACAAAGATCCTCACCTCATGAGGGAGTCCCCACCCTTCCCCTCGCTAGCCCACACCCTACCTACGGCAGCCCCAGTCCCTTCATCAAGTTCTACAAATGAGTCTTCCTCTGAGCAGCAAGGAGCTCAGATGGGCATCCCATATCTGACCCTGGCTGAATGTAAAACCTTGGAATGGCACCTTCTCCAAAGACAGCTTCAGCTTCAGTGGGGCCCAGCAGCTGCCATCCCTGGGATCCCGGATGTGCAGAGGCACATACAGTATAAACCATGCAATAAAGCCAAGCCACGTGAGACTTTAAAAGCCTCCTGGCCAGGAAAGTCCTTCTCAGTCCTCACCAGGGACCTTTTCTTCCTCCCAGAGCATGCGCGCAGGCTGCTGGAGTTCCACCTCCAGAAGCAGCTGATTTACCTGCGCTGGGGACTGCCCCAGAGGATCCAGCGGTCCATTCACCTGCTCCTCTCCTCTACCGACCAGCAGTCCCTGTCCCACAGTGGCAGGGTGCTACCCAAAGCAAGAATCCCAAAGGCTGATGGCTCTGGTGACATGTCACACACTTTGGGCAAAGGGTCAATCCACATACCACACTTGTTTGTCCAGGCAAAGGCGATGTTGAAGAGCCATGTTGATTCCAAGTGTGGACAGATCCACGAGGGCAAGGTCCCTGCCTGTGTCCAAAGTTCCTGGGAATGCAGGATTCCCAGGAGCGGGGCAGCAAGGACTTCCTTACCAAACGTTCTCCAAGGCCAGTCCCTGGATTTACAGGCAGAAAACAACCCTGACCTACATCACGAAGCTGGTCCCTGGAAACCAACAGACCTTGAGGAGGAGAGGCAGGCCTTATCTGGTACCCTTGTTGAACACTGTAAGCGGCCCCAAACCTTGTCCAAGGAAACCATTAAGAAACTGGAGACAACTTTGCGACATAAGTACCTGGCCTTCCTGTCAGGCCTGCCTGCCATTTACTGTGTGGCCCCTTCTAAAGTAGCTGGTCAATCTGCAGTTGCTGAGATGATGCCCCAGCCTGTCAAAAGCCCACAGGAACTCCTACCTCAGATGACCCTGCTTGAAGACCTTAGTCCAAGTGTGCCTGAGCCCTGCACTCAGGACAGTGAGGTCTCTGCCAACACTGCAGGAGAGTTGCAGCCTGAAGTGCAGGTGGAAGGAAGGACAGAGAAGCTGTCTCTAGAGAGCCAGCCTGCCCTGGAGAGCCCCTGCTCCTTAAACACAGAGATCTTGGAAAGACTGAATTTCCACCTGAAAAAAAAGGCCCTAGAGATAAAGTTGGGAATTCCTCTAACAGCAAGTGAGTATGAAGAGTCATCTGCTGCAGGCCCAGAGGGTGAAGCTATCCAGGAGCCTCATGGGAATCTAAGCATCCCAGAAAGCACAGTGCTACAGGAACAGCCCACCTCATATGACTCTCCTCCAGCCCCAGAGGCAAATAGGGCCCACCTTAAAAAACAGCCAGCTGCTGCAGTGCAGGCTGCATGCCAGGAGCAAAGGCCGCCTAGTTCCGAAGCACCGCCCCACGGTTCTGCTCCTGGGGGCTCCGAGGCCTCACGGTTCTGCAGGAATATGATCAAGGCCCAAGGTCAGATGGGGACCACTGGGGCAGAGACCAGCCTAGGGGAACCCTTTAGCCCTGAGCCCCACAGTGTCAAGAGCAAGTACCCAGCCCATGCCCCCACAGTGACAGACAAGAGGGAGGAACCAGGGAAACCCAAGGCAGTGGGGGACCTTGGAAGGGGGGACGCAGGTCTCAGGCTTTCCCAGGCCAGTGAGAAAGCACAGCAGGATGGAGATGGGGAGCCAGAGCAGCAGCACAGGACAGCCCAAGGCTGCTCACAACAGGGTCAGAGCTCGCATCTGGAGGACATCCGTCCACCCAGCCCCCAGCGGCCCCCTGAGCTTGAGTTCCCAGATCCACCTCCAGAAGTCCTTATGGAGGCAGAATCTGAGCATGACATGCAAGACAGTCAAACCGAGGCAAGCGCCATCCCGGAACCTGCAAGGATGGCTGAACACCCCCAGCCTGTGGTCTCCCAGGCTTCCCAGGGCAGGCCTTTCCACCGCCCACCAATCCAGGGAAAGCGTTTTCAGGGCCAAACTTGGCAAGGTCACGGTTCACCAGGGCGGATGATGCCAGCGTCTACTTACGTTGGTCCCAGCCTTCTTCCAGAGGCTAGCTTGAAAAATAAGATGAAATCCTTTCTTCAGTCGATCAGCCCCAAGATAAAAGGCAAAACTCACACAGAATCATCCATGGTCTCTACGCCTGGAAAAGTGGCCAAAACCAAAGAAAATGTTGAAAAGGGTCTGCCTCAAGCCAAAAGCCCCAGCAAGAAAACTAAGACAGAGGTCTCCAGAGGGCCCAAGGGCCAGTCTGCGTCCTCGGAGAAGTCAGTGATCGCGTCCTTCTTAACTGCTCCCCATATTCTAGACAGTAAGCTCTGGCCGCACTCCCGACGGCCTGGCTCTGTGTCAGCGCCAGGCCAGTCCCACCACTGTCCCCGACACTGCCCTAAATTGGCTTATGCCGCTCAACACAGAAACCCACCCTAGGTCCCAGGGTTCACCTCAGAAATGTTCTTCTGCTAATGGACACCGCCCGGGGTGATGACAGCCTCCAGGCCACCCCACCTCTGAGCTGTTTAAAGAGCACTATTATCATTTTCTTTAATGAACAGGTGGATTAAAGAGCCACCCAAAATATAATCTGTACCTGTAAACAGATATGTCTTTTCTAGTCTCTGTTGTGCACTATTATGAGATGTTAAGAAGGAAGCGATGATGTCTGCCCCAATCTTGGAGACAAAGGTTAACCTCAAATGCTCAGGGCTTATTTTGGAGATGTTCCATTAGTATACCTTTCTTCTAGGGTTATTTTTTAGTTTACCAAAAACAAGTAGCTAAAAAGGAAACGCACATAGCATATATGACAAATATCACAACTGAGTTGTGGACTCTTCATGTTCAGCCCACTGGTGTTGGAAATATCCTTCTGAGGCCCTAATCTGGAGGCCTATTACAGCTCTTTTGCCTGGTTCTTGTGAGGCATAGGTGTGTCCTGGAAGGAGGATCCAAGGAAGAGGGGAGCTTGTAAAGGGTGTGTTCTGATATATTTTAAAATATGGCATGCATATGACAGATCTGATATGAAAGATAATTATTCAGGGGAAGGGAAGCAGAAGAGAGTGAGCCATGAGGGCATGGACACACACAGCGAGACAGACAGACAGAGACAAAGACAGACAGATTCAGAGACAAAGACAGACAGAGACAGAGACAGACAGAGACAGAGACAAAGACAGACAGAGACAGAGACAGAGACAGACACAGAGACAGAGAGAGACAGAGACAGAGACAGAGACAAAGACAGACAGATTCAGAGACAAAGACAGACAGACAGAGGCAGACAGAGACAGAGACAAAGACAGACAGAGACAGAGACAGAGACAGACAGAGACAGAGACAGAGAGAGACAGAGACAGAGACAGAGACAAAGACAGACACAGAGACAGAGACAGACAGAGACAGAGACAGAGACAGACAGAGACAGAGACAGAGACAAAGACAGACAAGAGACAGAGACAGAGACAGACAGAGACAGAGACAGAGATGGGGATGGAGGGAGCTCCCTGACAGTGAGAGGGGAGAAAGACAGTGAAGAGAGCGAGAGCGAGAGAGAGAGAGAGAGAGAGAGAGAGGAGGCCTCTTATCCTGGGCCCCTGTGGGCAGTGACCAATGATGACCTCACAGGTGCCTGAACAACCTGGGAGTGAGCTACTGCATCAAGATTTATGAACTAACAGGGAACTCTTATACTTGGGACACAGCTGCTGTGTTTCTAGTTAGTACATGAGGATCATAAGGTCAGTTCTCTTAGTGCTAAAACAAACCTGAGCAGGGGCTAGCCCAAGGCTCAGCTGTGTGGGGACAGGCATGAGGCCACTCAAAAGAATGAATGGATGACTAAAGTTCCTTGTCTATGATCCACAGCACCAGAAGTTATGTAAACATATTTGAGCTCATTAAGACAAATAGTTTGTACCCAGCCTTTCTGCCATGTCAGGCCTATGTCATACACACACACACACACACACATACACATACCCCACCCTCTCCACCACCCTTTCTCTCCCAATATAATTTCATTTTAATTTATTTTTAAAGATGTGCTTGTTTATGTGTATGGGGTTCTGCATGCCTGTGCATCTATACAGCAGAGGAGAGCATCAGAATTCAATGGATTACAGTTACAGACAGTTGAGACCTGCTACGTGGGCACTGGGAATTAAACCAGTACCTCTGGAAAAGCAACCGGTCCTCCTAATGGCTGAACCATCTCTCCAGCCCTTGATTTTATGCATATGGATGTTTTTCTGCATGTCTGTGCACTACATGTGTAGATGGACACACAAAGGCCAGAAAAGGGCGTCAGATGCTGCAGAGAGCAGAGCTGGTAGGCTGCGAGGCAGTTAGCAGATGTCCACACGAGAACTGTCTCTTCGAAAAAGCTGTTTGTCCCCACAATACCATGCTAACGTAAAGGTCAAGCCGATCTCACCGGGCAGGGAATGGCTGGGCAGACACCCCTCTTCAGGGTTCTAGTTAGGGGTTTGGGGAGCTTGGTGTCTCAACTGCATCCACCATGGAGCCCTCCAGCTGTGGCAGGCCAGGAGGATGGCACTTTTGGAGGTACCAGAAGGTCCTTGAGAGCTTTCATCCTGACGCTCACAGGTAGGCACACGTGTGCTCAGTGGTAGTGCTGAAAACTGTCACCAAAGCCAGGGCCACACACAGGCAGCCTCAGCGCTGCCTTGCCGACGGGCATCAGTGCTGGGGCTTGAGATGCCGTCTTGGGAGCACAGCACTGCAACCCCAGGGACCACCCCCAAAGTTCAATTTCTTGGCATCATTTCACTGGGCTCAGAGCTTAGTCTGCGTTGCTAACCCGGCAGTGCCAGTTTGGGGTAGTTCCTTAGCCCTGCCTTGGACTTAGATCCTGTCTGCCCTTCTTTGTGGCAGGTTCCTGTCTTGCAGACAGGCTAATCTATCTCACACCAACTGGTTTTCAAGTTACTGGTTTTTGCTTATGTTCCTAAGAGATCCTCTGGAGCCAGAATTACAGAAAGTTGGGTGTAGATGTGCATGTGCTGGGAACCAACCCTGGTCCTCTGGGAGAGCAGCTTGTGCTTTTAGCATCTCTCCATGCAATATAGTTTCATAGCAGGTAATGGTGCTGGTCTCAGCCTTAGCTCCCATGATCCACATGGTAATTTCCCTTCTGAGGATGACACCTGTATTTTTTCCCACCAAAGACAGTTCCACTGAAGCCTGACATCAACCCTTAGGTGCAGTCATTCTTTCTCTTCACCCATTTGTCCTAGTTAGGGTTCTCATTGCTGTGATGAAACACCATGGCCAAAAGCAGGGGGCAGGGAAGAGTTTATTTGGCTTATGCGTCCACATCATAGTCCATTACTGAATGAAGTCAGGACAGAAAATTAAACCCAGCAGGAGCCTGGAGGCAGGAGCTGATGCAGAGGCCATGGAGGAGTGCTGCTTACTGGCCTGCTCCCCTTGGCTTCCTCAGCTGCTTTCTTATACAAGCCAGGACCACCAGCTCAGGAATGGCACCATCCACAATGGGCTGGACCCTTCCCCATCAATCACTAATTAAGAAGATGCCCTATAGGCTTGCATACAGCCCAGTCTTATGGTGACATTTTCCTAATAAAGATTCCCTCCTCTCATGTGACTTTAGCTTGTGTCAAGTTGATGTAAAACTATCCAGGACACCATCTTCATTACACTCCAATGCATTTTTAGAAGGTATCAAAACCATCTAGATTTCAAAGGAAGACTTTTAGGTTTTTTTGGAAAGGTCCCATCTACTTACTCAGCCATGACATATGATCAAAATTCTGGAGTTTAATAGCATAAGTCTAAAAACAGATTATTAGTTCCAAAGGCAACTCCATTACCCCAAATTCTGAGGGTCAGAAAAAAGCCCACATTCCTCAGTACTTGTGAAGCCAGTTCCCCTTTACCAAAAGGAGCCATTTCCCTTCTCACTGGCACCTGCTGCCAATCAATGGCTGGCTGTGCCCACTGGCATGTGAAAGCTCATACTGGCCTCACAAGTGCTTGTTACACACTTCAGGATTCGAGCTCATAGCCTTCATCTCACTCCTCCACGTCCTTAGACTCCCCAGCTCGGAGGCTTTCTTCCCCTCAGCTTCTCGTTCTCATACCTCTGCTCTTTGAGCTAGGCTTTCCCCTCCCTTTTCCCCTCACTCTTTGTCTTCCTCTCCCACTATCTCTCCACTCTGCTCCTGCTTCTTCCATGGCCAGGTCCAGTCTGCTGGCCATGTTTAGTCTACTACTTTCTCTGTCTGCCCAAACTCTTCCAGATGCCTCTGGCTGTTTCCTTTCTCTCGTATCTACAATAAAAACCTCCTTACCGCACCATGGAGCAGCCATGCCATTGGTTTATACACAGATTAAACATGTGGCCCTTTTTCTTTCTTTTTTTTTCTGGCAATTACCTGGCTGGACATCTGTTTATTACTAAGGAAAATGTTATGTTCAGTTTTCTAAAATCCTTGTAAAGAAAAGGAAAATGTATAGAGGCTGAAAGGCAAGCTGGGTGGGGTGGGGAGGACTGTAAGCAGAATCTAAGAAACAAAAGCCCCAGTCTGTGCCTTGTCTGTTTCCCCTCACAGACTAAATGCAGTCTCTCTAAGAGGCCTGAGACTTCTCAAAGAGCTTGCTACGCTGAGACATGTCTAGAAGCCGCTCTTAAGAGTTGGTCAGTCCAGCCAGCTTGTACTCCTTGTTCATCCCTGTCGTGGGGTATTCTTTAGAGAACTATTCAGACATGGGGTTAGGTGGATAGAAGTCCTTGTTTGGCCTGCCGCTGACTACCCTGGGTGTTTGGGATCCCAGATAGCACTGAGACTTTCTCAGGGTGAGCTTTTAAGCACAAAAAACACATTCTGGGTTGACATATTTCAATTAACAAGAGCAGTCAGACAGAAGAGCAGCTACAGGAGCCAAGAGGCACAGAGACTTTCCCAGAGCTAAGGACTTTGATGGATTGGATTTTTTTTTTTTTAGTTTTGGCAGGTGGTGCTGTCTACATGCAGAGTTTTAAGGCCTGAATGGTACTTCCATCATGCCATCAGTTGTGCTAGGGTCTGGAGGCCTGTTATAATCCTATCCCTATCAATGTGTATCAAAGGCAGCCTTGGTGGCCCTGGACACAGAGACCTCTGTGTTACCCCCACATTCCCTCAGTCCTATGAGGACAGAAGGCTGTTTTCCTCCTTTAGTCACTCAGGCCTGGACAAACAATGGTGTCCCTGGGGAGAAGACTGGACACTCGAACTTGTTAAGGAAGCCTTGGCACAGTAGCTCAAAGCTATGCTTACATCATAAAGTCAAAGGTTTGAGCTGGAAAGAAACATTAACTCAAGTGGCCAGAGAAAGATGACAAACATGAATAAAAGAGTGTGTGTTGTGTGTGTGCAACATAAGGAAGACATTACAAAAGTCTCTGCATATTTTGTTATTATTTATCAATTTCTGACTATTTAGGTCAAATGTCTAACCCCTTTTTGGGTGGGGGATGGGGGACAGATACACATTAAGGTCAAAGTTACGAGAATGGGATGTGGAAAGCAGTCCTCAGCCCTGACCAAGTTCACCTTTTTAAGCCGCAGTTTCTTTGGGGTGGGGAAGGACAACTCTGCATATGTACCCCAAACTTCAGTTGTTGCTAATATAATCAATTGTTAAAATATCAATATAGATGATTCTCAAATCCATTTCTCTGGCCCAGTATTTCTTATGAACTCTAAATCATACAGAGAAAGAAAGAAAGAAAGAAAGAAAGAAAGAAAGAAAGAAAGAAAGAAAGAAAGAAAGAAAGAAAGAAAGAGAAGGAAGGAAGAAAGAAAGTGCCCCAACTCTCTCTTCCTCCAGAGACAATGCACCCTCTTGATTATTAAACAGCACCGGACGTGGTTTCACGCCCTCACTTGCTCAGTCCATACATCCAGATGGTTGCTGGGCTCTAACGGTGGAAATTCTCAGCCACCCCCTCTCTAATTTGCTTACTGTCCTGTAGTTCAGTTTCTGTCCTTCACTTGCCTTAATAACTAAATGAGTGTGGAAGGACACAGTGGTGTATCAGATGGGCTTGGTGCCTGAGTACCAGGCTAAGGATACAGTGTATCCATTTGATGAGCCCTATAAGAGATGCAGCCAGGAGAGAACTACAGAAAGTCCACAGTGAGGATGGCTTTCTGGAACATTTTCCATTTGAATGTGCTGTGCGCCAGGTACTATGACAGACACACAGGGCTGCTGCAATGTAGCTAATTCCTGATTTGACGTGGTCCTAGTTTGCTTTCTATTCCTGTCATAAAGACCATGATCAAAAGCTACTTGGGAAAGAAAAAGTTTTGTTTGTTTACTTACACCTTCTGACCACAGTGACTGAGGGAGGCCAAGGCCTTAAGCACGGCCGGAGCGTGGAGGGAGGATCTCAAGCATGGGCCATGGAGGAATGCTTTCTCCTCCTGGCTTGAGGCTCACACATTGATTGATCATTAATCAAGAAAATGCCTCCCCACAACTTGCCTACAGGCCGCTCTGATGAAGGTGTTTCTTAACATCCTCTCTTCCCTGGGGCTGGAGAGATGGCTCTGAGGTTGAGAGCACTGTCTGCTCTTCTTAAACATCCTGAGTTCAAGTCCCACATGGTGGCTCCCAACCTATATACTGGAATCTGGTGTCCTCTGGCATGCAGGTGTACATGGAGATAGAGCACTCAATACATAAATAAAATCTCTAAAAATAATAAAGTGACAGCCTTTAAAAAAATAGATTCTCTCTTCCCAGATGACTCCAGCTTGTGTCAAGATAACAAAACAAAACAAAACCTAACTAGTACACAAGCCCAAATCAGTCAATGAATACACTTAAAAGGTTAATATCTCAAACTCTGCAAAAATAAAGTTCTGGATCTTTTACCCAAACCTGTGCATGCACACCAGTTCCGCCTCCGTCACAGCGCTGTATCATTAAAGACAGCTCCTTCCCCGTTAGTCAGACGCCACACTTGACT
Source organism: Pachyuromys duprasi (assembly GCA_028658305.1). NCBI lineage: Eukaryota > Metazoa > Chordata > Mammalia > Rodentia > Muridae > Pachyuromys > Pachyuromys duprasi. Next base: position 933,918 of record CM053762.1, on the reverse strand, counting down.
TTCCCCTCTAAGACATCGCATCAACTGATGAGTAAGTCCTGTTGTCTTCTCCTTCAAAACGATACCCTGACTATGACCAGTCGTCACGCCCTCTACTGCTATCGCTACTATAATGCTATCATAATTAATCTCTGTTTTATCCTGAGACACTGTCACCAACAGTCTGTTCTTAACACAGAAACATGATGGTCCTCAGGATTAGTTCTGGCTACCTAAAACAGACAGACATACAGACAGATAACCATGACACCAGATTCAATATATTCACCAGGTGAATATAAATGAAAAATCTAAGGACTGGAACTAGTCTTATCTTCGCTCTAAGAAATTGAAAACATGAGAAGGAAGGAAGGACGGAGGGAAGGAAGGAGGGAGGGAGGGAGGGGAAGAAAGGGAAATGTGTGTGTGGGAATATGGTTAGCAGGGGTGAAGGAACAGCAGGAGCCACTGAGGTGTCAGGGAAACCAGAGTGTGGTGTAATAGAAGCCAAGAGAACATTTTAAGGAGAAAGTAATTAATTGCATAAAAGGGCCAGTTGATTAAGTAAGATGGGATCTGTTTTACCAATACAGGGAAAATTCATGGTCTTCGGAACAGACTTAGGTGGGTGAGGAGGTAAAAGCATGATCGTGTTGCAGAAATAAAATGCCTTCTCAGTGAGAAATCACTCCACACCCTCAACAGATCAAAAAAGGAAAAACTCTTTAATAATAGCATGTGTCCAGCTCTGGTCCCTGCTCACAGGGGAGCCGGCCTCAAGTAGAAGATCTTACCACCTTTGTTCACTGTGGCCTTATGCATTCCATATACAGTCTCACACTTAAGCCTCTTTTAGCTCCCAGTCACAGCAACAGCTGAGTGGACTGGATGAGAACTGTGAGGAGCAACTGGTAATTGCAATTGTAATCACTTTTTAAAAGAAGTTTGCTGCTTAGAGGTGTAAGAAAGTCACAGAAAGAAATGGAGCCTCCAGAGAGGATGTGTTTGTTTGCTTGCTTGTTTGATGAGGCTGAGTCTCAAATCCAGGGCCTCACACCCGCTCAGCACCTAGGCTTTCTTAAAAGAAGAGACACAGCACGTGCGTGTATTCACACCCCACTAAAAAGCTCTGTTCGAGAGGCATGCACTAACAACGCCAAGACAGTGAGGAAGAAGGAGTCCCGGCCAAAATGCTGCTTTGTAGTAATGTTGCTGTTCTGTGGATCTAAAATGTCCTCGAAAGCACCGTCCGCTGCAAGCATGGTCACCAGCCTGGCGTGCTGTGCTAAAGAGCCTTGACTGCCAATTTGGTGGCATTTAGAATTGCTATGAAAACAAGCCGCTGAGCTTCTCTGTGAAGGATAATTTAGATTTGATTAACTAAGGTGAGAGGAGCCCCCTAAATGTGGGCGGTACCGTTTCATGGCCTGGGACCCCACACTTGATAAACCTGAGAGAGCAAGCTGAGCAGAACTTTTTATCAGCTTGCTTCTTGACTGCAGACACCCCGAGCTCCGACGGCCATGACTTCTTTACTGTGATGGGTTATTCTTTTGAGCCGCGAGCTGACATAACCCTTCCTCCTTTAGCTGCTTTCATCGGGCCTCCTGACACAGCAAAGAGACAAGTAACTAGTTGGCTGGCAGGGAGGTGCTGCCAGGGAAGCTTAGTCCAAGGTGGTTAGGTCACTGGGTACATGCGAGGGACGCGGATATGAAACACTGCTCCTTTGTTGCCTCGCCGTTCTGACATGAGCAGTTTTTCTTGACTATATGCTGCTGACCATGATAACCTGGCTCGTCCCTCAATGCAGCAAAGCTCACTGATCATGAGCTAAAGTCTCTGGAGATATGGCTTAGTGGTTAAGAGCATTGGGTCTCTTCCAAAGGACCCGGTTCAAATTCCAGCACCCACATGGTAGCTCACAGCTGTCTGAAGCTCCAGTTCCAGGGGATGCAACAACCTCACACAGACATACTCACAAGCAATAACACCAACGCATATGAAATAAATAAGTAAATAAAATTGTAAAGGAGCCTTCTTCCTTTATAATTAACATGGGCATTTTCTTTTTCATAGTCACACAAAGATAGCAGTGGTAGGGTATCCAACTCAAGAGGTTGGTCTTGACACAAAGCACAGACATCTTGTTGGTGGTAGAGGAGTGGTAGCATTAAAGAGGAACACTGCTCTCACAAAAAAGTGACAGCAGCAAAGACACAGAGGGGATGACAGAAAGTGAGGGAACCACGAAGGTGGAAACTGGGGAGATTCTGGAGGTTTACAGGAATGTAGCTAATCTTGGTTGCCAACTTGAGTACATCTGGAATCCACTAAAGCCCAAAGCAGCTGGACACATCTGTGAGGGACTTTTCTTAGTTAGATCTGTTGCAGTGGGAAGAACCACCTTAAATCTGGATTATTTGAGGTCAGAGAATCTGTCCTAAATCTAGATCATATGACACCAGAAGACCGACTCTAAATCTGGGCCACACCTTCTATGGCCTCACATAAAAGGACATGGAAGATTTTGTGCTTTGCCTGCTGGCCTCACTCTCACTGCCAAGTTTACGTATCCTGTTGCTGAGGCAACTCCTTCACTGGTATTAGAACCTACTTATTCTGGATTCCAGTGCAGACTGAAGACCAGCTGAGACAATCCAGCCTCATGGACTGAACAACTACTGGATTCTTGGCATTTCCATCAGGGAACAGCCATTATTGGATTAGCCAGAACACAGCTACTGTAATAAACTCTCTCTATATGTTATATATAATATGAATCATATATTTATTATATATTATAAAGAAGATTTATTATATATGAGATTTATTTGATATATATAGGAGATATATATAGAACAAAGCTGATACAATGAATATGTACAATGAACCCTAAGACAGCAGACAGGACCTAAGAGGGTGGTAGCAGTATTAGGGCACAGTTGTGCTTCAAACCGTGGTGGAATCACTGAGCATGTGTGTGAAGCGGATGTTCCTGGAACACAGGACTAGATCCCAGAGAACACGCTGAACGTGTGGAGCTGGACAGACAGTATGGGTGTCAACCTAACAATCAGAAAGGGTGATAGATTGGGAGTGTCATATGGCTTGAATACAGGGCATACCCATGAGCTCGTGTTTCCGGGCTCAGTCCTCAGCTTCTGGCACACTTGTGAAGACTCTAGAGCCCTTAGTAGAGCCATTAGGACCGTGGTTCCCAACCTTCCTAACGCTGCGACCCTCTAATACAGTTCCTCGTGTTGTGGTGACCCCAGCCATAAAATTATTTTTGTTGCTACTCCGTAACAGTAATTCTGGCACTTTTCTGAATCATAATGTACATGTCTGTGCTTTCCAATGGTCTTAGGCGACCCCTGTGAAAGGGCTGCTTGACATCCCAAAGGGTTAAAAACATCCGCAGGTTAAAAACCACTGCCTTAGGAGGTGAGGCTGACTGGAAGGAGGAAACAGCTGAAGCACTTTGAAGGTCAGAATCACTCTGGTTGTGGCTCAGCCCCTTGCTTCCAAGTGTGGGTTGATTTCCACAGGCTCCTCCCGCCCACAGGCTCCTCCCGCCCACAGGCTCCTCCCGCCCACAGGCTCCTCCCGCCCACAGGCTCCTTCCACCCACAGGCTTCTTCCACTATGCCTTCCAAGCTTCGAGCTTCAAAAAACTGAAACTCACTGAAAACGTGAAGCAAAGAAAATTTGCCTCCCTTAAGCCGCTTTTATGAGGTAATTTGTTACAACGACAAGAAAATCAACTGACACATAGTAGGTGAGAATCACCGGCATCAGGAAGACAAGGGGTTCCTGAGCAGGTTTGGGGGACCTCTAATTGTATATTCTGTGTCCTCTTTCCAGTCTATCATCCCATAGCAAGAGCTGAAGAGTCCTTGAATTTCTTTACAATATGGATATTCTGGGTTTCTAAGAAAATACTAACCAATCTGGTCAAGCCAAGAAGCGGGAGAGGAGGGCTTGCTAACATGGCAGGACTCCATAGTGTGCAGCACCGTGTGCCTACTTCTAGCAGAGAGCCCAAGGAGCATGGACGCTTCTCTGACCGAGGTGTCTGGACCTGAAGAGAAGGTCTGAGGATACACGGGCCAGGCCTGCTGAGCCAGCATCCCCCCAGGTGTTTTCCTGGAGCATCCCAAAGATGAAAAGCAGGTCTTGTGACTGGCACATCCTCTCTGCTTCTGGGAGCTGGGCCCAGAGCCACAGTGCTTTATGACCAGAAAAGGCCTGGATGAAGGGAACTGACTGGAAGGGTCATGGTGGCTTGAGGTAGGAAGGCAGGTTACTGTGCACACATCCTGCTTGAGGGTGGAGCAGGTCCTCCTGATGGCGCCCCACAGGCTCCTGCCTGTCATAACCCACCCTGGGCTCATGCTGCTGACCAACTTCCCATAGCAAAGGGCTGGAGAGATGGCTCAGCAGAGACCTGCGGAATGCTGAGTTCCAGGCAGAGAGTCAGCACAATGCTGATGGTGGGTGAGGTCTTCTCATAATCCCAGCAAAGTCCCACCCACCACCTTTCCTTAGACTTAGAAGGAGGAAAATCTGAAGCCTCATGAAGGCACAAATTCAAGAATTTGTTGTCAGAGGAGATGGCTGAGTCACTAAAGTATTTGGTGTGCAAGGATAGGGCCTGAGTTTGAATCCCCCGAACCCACATAAAGCTAGGTGGAGTGGCTCACATCTGCGATCCCAGAGCTCATGCAGCAAGGTGGAAGGAATCCCTGGAGGCCTCCAGTCAGATAGCTTAGCATGTGCTGCGGAGAACAAAGTAAAGAACCACAAACCAGGTGAGGCCCTGAACCTCAGGCAGTCTTCTGACCACAGCTACACAGATCCTCACACTCTGACACATGAAAGTGTGCACGCTCACGGACACACACACACACACACACACAGATTTTCAAGAGTAATTCACTAACTCACCACTCTACATCCACGTTTGGTTAGAAATTTGTAGCTCACCCCGAGCACGGCATGGTCCAGGCCTCTGAGAAGCTCTTTCTTTAGGCCTCCAGAAGAGCACTTCAGAGCTGTTCTGGCAATTGAGCACAGGCAGGAAGAACACAACCTCTCTCCGCCACTCCTGCTAAAGGCTGAGTTGTAGAGATGGAGCTTACAGCTGCCTCACTTCTGTGCCTGCTTACGGCAAGCCAGGTAGGGAGAAAGCATAGGACATGCACAGCCATAAGTCATATGAGCACACGCTGGGTCATGAGGTGGCGGCTGAGTCTCTGGTGTTTCACCAGCCCACCAAGGCCTAACTGGCTGACTGGAATAGGCAGCCCATGGTATAGGCCAGGAGTGTTATAGAATGAAGACAAGGTTGGTTTCTGTGTCTGCTGCAAAGAGAGGGAAGAAGGAAGTGGTGAGTGTGATGGCATATGTCTGTAATCTGAGCACTCAAGAGGCTGAGGAAGGAGAACTGAAGGCCAAACTCAGAAACAACGCAGCCGGGAAGAGCCTGCACTGAGGAATCAGCTCCACCACATCTGTGGGCATTTTCTCTATTGTTAACGGTGAAGGAGGGCCTCGCCCACAGTGGGTGGTGCCACCCCAGCTCAGGTGGCCTGTGTTGTTTGAGAAAGTAGCTCAGCAAGCCAGGAGAGCACACTAGGGCACACCATTAGTTTCTGCTTCAAGGTCTTGAGTTCTCCCTTGGTTTTCCTTGATGGTGGACTGTAAACTGTACGCTAAAATAAACCCTTTCTTCCCTGAGCTGCTTTTGGTCATGCTTCTGATCTGTTGCTTTTATTCACAGCAACAGAAGGCAAACTAGAAGAAGCAGGAAGAGGAAGTGGAAGAGAAGGAGAACAAGAAAAAGGAGAGGTGGAGCACACAGAGGGGAAGGGGGCAGCTGGGAACTCAGTGGGCACGGCAGACCAGATCCGCCGACGGCAGGAGGCTGCCCATCCCCATGCCCGGACAGAACAGGCACAGAGGTCTCAGCGCATCTGGTAAGGGAGCATGGGGCTGGCAGCTGCAGCTGTAGCTTCTCCCATGTTGCCCCTCTCTGCATAACTTCTGTCAGGCCTCAGCTAGGAAGAGGCACGCTGGGGATTTCCAGAGTGGAGCACTCCCAAGGTCAGGCCTGCTTCAGAGGCCACAGGGCCAGGGACCTGGGCAGGCAGCCTGACCCATGGGAATCCTGACAGTGGGAAGGGAAGCCATTATTTGCGGTAAATAGTGCCAGCAGCTGGGATGTGTCAGGGGAAGGGGGAGGGCTAAAGCCGGCTCACAGTAGATGGATACAGTCATACAAGTATGTCAAAGGTAACCTATTACATTCTGAAACTATATTTAGTTATCATGTGCAGTGTGCGAGGGTGTGCTTGTTCATAGCACCCAGGCCACAGTGTGGTGCAGGCAGGAGATGACTTCTGGCTGTCAGTCTCATCTTTACTATGTAGGACCCAGGAGATCACTTAGACCATCAGGCTTAGTGGCAAGTACCTTCACCTGCTAAGTCATTTCATCGGCATAAAATGTGCTGGATCTTTCCGTAATGCTCCCAAATTCTATTCCAAACCACACTTTAATACCAGCAGGATCACCCTGACCTGACCATTGCCCAGCTCTGGTCTGCGACTGTGTCAGTGCTGTTCTAAGTGACAGTATGACTCGAGAGCCCACAGGAGCTACACCTTGGAGAACTCATGCCTCTACAATGGGCACAAGAATTGCACACGCACGTGAAGGGTTGTATCATTTTCACCCTTAGGGGAACATAGATTTCTTTGGGAGCAGATGCACGGTCCCTGGGACTTCTGGAGTGCTCAACAACCTGCTGAGAACCTAAGAGGAAGAGACAGCCTCTGACCCTTGTTGGATGTACAGGCCCACCCTAAAGCCTGTTCTGGGACTAGCTCATCCCCTGAGCTCAGATTCCCACTCTAGACCTTCAGGCTCACTCTTTCCTGCCAAACAGGGAGCCTGGAGCCCATCTGCAGGCTGGTGTAGGTGGGGCTCGGGCTGAAAGGCAGTGTGTAAACATGCCTGTGTGGACACAGGGAGCAACAGTTGGCTACTGCAATAGATCGGATCTGAAATGTCCTCCCAGAGGCCTGTGGGTTAAAGGCTTGGTCCACAGCAAAGTGTGCATTAAGAGATAGTGAGCACTTTAAGAAGGGGCTTGGTGGGAGGCCTCTGCAGTGCTGAAGATCGGACTGAGGGTCTTGCGCTTGCCAAACAAGGGTCTACACTGAACTACCACACGGTCCTTGTGGGTAGCGTTATTCAGCTGCCTCCTGGTCCCTTAAGGACATAATGGAACCCTGCCCATGCCTCTCTCTGGCTTCCTGGCTATCATGAGGTGATCAGTGAGCTCTGGTTAGCATTCTCCCCCAGCTGTTCTGTGCACCCTTGCCACGGGGACCAAAGCAGAAGCCAAGCACTGAATGTCCACTGAAATCCCGGCACAAGTCCACACACGCTTTCCCTCCTTTGTCTTATTTTACACGCATGAATGTTTCATCTGCATGGATGCCTGTGTGCCATTTGTGCACCTGATCCCTGAGGAAGCCAAAAGAGGAAACTGGAGTTTCAGAGAGCTGCGAGGTGCCATGGGTGTTGGGAGTTGGACTCAGGTCCTCTGCAGTCAGTGCTCTGTGGCCCTACTTTCCCTCTTTTTAGATGAATTTTCTCAGGAACCTCGTTACAGCAACAGAAATCCAAGTGACAAAGCTGCAAAGGTGCAGGGACTCTTCTCAAAAGGGTCCTTCAAATGATCTTGCCTTTTATGCCTTTTATCAGGCCTTCTAAGCCTGTGATAGGTGGGGTCTGGCCACTTCTTTTTTTTAAGATTTATTTATTATATATATAAGTGTTCTATCTGCATTTACATTTACCAGAAGAGGGAATCAGTTCATATTATAGATGGTTGTGAGCCACCATGTGGTCACCGGGAATTGAACTCATGACCTTTGGAAGAGCAGACAGTGCTCTTAACCTCTGAGCCATCTCTCCAGCCTGACCACTTCTTAAGATGCACATAAGGCATTTTTCCTGTTTTACCAAGGTAGTTTATCTCTTTTTAATGACACTAATATCTTTTATAGTCAGACTCTTCTTATCCAAAACTTTAAAAATGCTTCCAATTTCCAAACTGCATAATCTTCAAAACTTTCCACTATTGCAAACCCTCCTTGTAAATCTGGCTAAAAGCATTCCTCACTAACCATACAAGCAGCCCCAAAAGCTGCTCTTCTATTTCAAAATTTCCTCCAAGTTAATTCGTTCATTAAGTTTGAATTGAGATTTACTCAAAGTCTCAGGCACAAATAAACTACAGATGAGTTCTTTTCCAGGCTGTACACAAATAGCCACAGTCTAATTCCCAAGAGTATCTCCTCCCAACTGAAAACCCCAGGCCTTTTGGCCTTCACTGTCCACATCTTGATCCTATTCTGATCTCTGTCATACCTGCTGTATAAACTGATAACATAGTGCTCCATGGTGTGGTTAAGTGGAAGGTTTTTACTGTGGATATGAGGGAGAGAATAGCCAGGGGTATCTGGAAGGGTCAAGAGCAGAGAGAGAAAAAGGCAGACTGAGCATGGTAAGCAGACTGACCCTGACCAGCAGGGAAGGGCTGGGGGAGTGAGAAAGAAGACACATAAAGGACCAACAGGGGGCAAAGAGAAGAAGGCATATCCAAAATAGCAGGGGCAGAAAGGGGGAGTGGCTGTCGGGAGGGATGCTCATGAGCAGAAGCACCGGTGCCCAGAGCTGCGAAGAGCCAGGACACCAGCACTGAGCTGTGGAACAGGTGCTTGTGATGCTGAGGGAGCCTGGGGCTGGTGTGCACTGTGGTGTTCTAAGAGGCACCACAGACAGCCATTTGTCCCTTCTGCCAGTGGTAAGGGAAATGATTCATTTTGGTAAAGGGGGACTAGCCTCACAAGTTCCTAAAGAATGCTGGCTTTTGTGCAACAGCCAGAATTTGGGGAAATGGGGTTTCCAGTTTCCCTTTCCTGACACTTACCACTATCATCCATTAAGCCTGCACTTCCAAATTCCTTCCGTAAACCTTTGCAAAGACTTCTGAACCACAAGGCCCGGTTTAGTCACGGCAATGACCCTCACATCTCTGGTATTGATTTTCTGTATTAGTTACTTTTCTAATCGCTGCTACAAACACTTGGCAGAAATGTCTGAGAGTAAACATTTATTTGGGATGATGGTTTCAGAGACTTTAGCCCACAGTCCTTGGCTGTACTGGTTCTGGGCATGTGCTGATGGCCATCATGATGGCAGAACCAGGGCACAAAGAACAGGCTGGAAACTCTAGCTTTCAAAGGCAAGCCCCAGCGACCCACTTCCTTCAACTGGTCCTATCTATAAAAAGTTTCTAGAATCTTCTAAAAGAGTGCCAATAGCTGAGAACTATACACTCAATACATGAGTCTGTGGAAAACATTTCATATAGAAATCATATCAGAGATTTTATATAAATAAAAGCTGGAGTGTGTGTGTCTGTGTGTGTGTCTGTACTTGCTGCAAATATATAACCTAATGGCAAGTATGAGTGTTGGTTAAGCAGTCCTGTGTGGTTACTGTCTTTGTCTCCAATGCCAGAGACTATAGTCCACGAGACAGAGAATTAGGGAAAATGAACATGAAGTGAGCGCTACTACAAAGAAGCTGAAGACCTGACACATAAGCTAGACCGCAAGGATTGGCTGCAATCCGTGTCACACTGGTCTATGATCTTGGCAGTGTATGTATGCTGCTGAGATCAAGGCTCTTTGTTAAACACATGCCCTTAGCTCAGAAGCCAGAGCAAGCACTGGGGACCCAGGAAAACACAACACTATTGGCAGATGTACTTACTGCCTTTCAACCCAGCAAACACAAGACAGAGGTACGTTATACAGAGGTAACGTGCTCCAGGACTCCTAGTGGGTGACTGAAATAATGAATACCAAACCCTGTACATGCTGGGTTTTCTTATTTTTATATATTCATATATATATTTTATATATTTATAAAGCAAATACCAACATGGCTCAGTTGTAATTATTACATTAAATATAAATGACTTAAACATACCAATAAGACACAGAGATTGTTGAGACTGGATTTTAAGAAACAGTAAGACCCAATAATATCCTGCCTCAACAAGCCTAATCTGAATATATAAGTTAAAATCAGAAGATTGAGGAAATATGAGCCATGATGGCATTATTAGCCAAAAGAAAGCTAAAATGAACACATAATATTAACTGAAGTGTACTGCAAAGCAAAAATTACCCCCAGGATAAAGACAATTTTTAAATCCTAACAGACTCAATTCATCAAAAGAACATAAGAATCTTAAATGTTAATCATCTAATATACAACTTCAAAATACACAAAAACAAAATAAATAGATTTATGATTAAAACAAAAGATTTTAAAATATCTTTCACAATAATTAAGAGAAAAATGTTCCAAAGATAACTGGACTGTGGAGTTGAACACAGATGCCAAACAATTGACATAATTGCTATTTATAGATGACTTTTTCCAATAACAGCAAGATCTACATTGTTTTCATAGGCACACCAAACATTCAGCATACTAGACCACATGCTGACCTTCCCCACCCCAACCCCCAAAGAAAACTACAACTCAGAAAAGTTTAGGAATCAGACAGTGCACTTACAAAGCACACCAAAACTGTTAGAAAGTAAGAAGGGAGACATCTGGCTAGTTCTCAAATGTACAAAAACTAAATATGACCGCTGCAGCCCCTGAGCTGTGAAGCCAAAGCATGGGCTGCAAGAAAACACTGATGTCTGGCTTCAGCAAAATAAGAATTTCTACTCTTTAAAAGACATTTTTGAGAGAATCAAAGAACCCAAATACTGGGGAAAATATTTGCAAACAATGTATCAGATAAATTACTTAAATCTATAATATATAGCCTGTGATGTGTGTGTGTATGTGTGTATGGTGTGTGAGCTAGGACGCTAGCTTGGTGGGCAAGCACACTTGCTGTGAATGCAAGAGGTAAGCTCAAGTCCTTATCCCATAAAAGCTTGGTGTTATCTGCTGAAGGTAACACAGAACTGAAGGCCTGAGACTGGTGGATCCCAGGAGCTCAACAGCTGGTCAAGCTATCCAAAGCAGCGAGCTCCAGCTTCAATGAGGCCCCTTGGATCAGAAAAGTAAAGTGCCGAGCCATCAAGATGGCACGGCCACTAAGGGCGCTTGTCACCAAGTCTGCCAACCTGATTTTCATCTCCTAGAACTCAAGTGGTCGAGGGAAAGAAATGACTGTGGCTGCTTGTCTTCTGACCTCCACATGCATGTACCTACAAACTGATATGCACACACACAAACAGACAAGTAAATAAATAGATAAATGTAAAATAAGCAAAGACCTCAACAGAATTAGTCATTGATTCAGCTCAAATCATAATGAGGTATTATTTCATATCTATTTACCTATTTAAATGGCTTAAATTTAAATAGTGACAGTGAGGCTGGAGAGATGGCTCAGAGGTTAAGAGCACTGGATGCTCTTCCTGAGGACCTAGGCTCAATTGCCAGCATCACAAGTTCAGGGAATCCAATGCTCTGTTTCAGTCTCTGCAGGCACCAGACACACATGTGGTCTACAGACATACGCAGGCAAATCCCATACATAGAAAATAAAATAGTAATAAAAAGGTTTTACAAAAAGAGAAAGAAAGAAAGAGAAAAAGAAAGAAGAAAGGGTGATAATGCCAATTTCTAAGGAAAACAGAGGAGCTGGAATTCTTATATTTCTACTGAGGATACAAAATGGAACAGTTACATTGGAAAACACTCTTGAAGTTTATGCAAACTTAATAAAACATTTATTATGTACCCCATCAATCCCAATCTCCTTAAGAGAAATGGGTGCATTGTTGGTGTAAACATTCGTATGTGAGTTCTTGTAAAAGGCTTAATTTATTATAATTAAGACATCTTAAATACCCCTGCCAACAGACAATCTGTGGCGTAGCCCCAAACAAGTACAATTCGCAAGAACAATCAGAACTAGGCTTTAGAGAGGAAAAGAAAATAGGCAAGCAGCCTAGAAGCTTTTTCAAGCTTGTAGAATGTTACCCCAAGCATGTACTCGGATCTGCTGCCCTGAGTCCCAGGTCAGCTGAGGCCAGCCTGGTCTTCACAGTGAGTTCCAGGACAGCCATGTCTATGTAGAGAGTCCCTGCCTCAAAAAACAAAACAAAACAAACAAATAAAAAATGGGTAGTCTACCCTATGGACAGGGTAACATGTGAAATATAAACTATGCCCTTGACTGTAGTAGTCAAGATGCGGTTTTTCTGAGAGTCTCTGCAGATGAGGGTCAAGCAGAGATGGACAGATGCATCCTTCACTGAAGACAGTTGTGCGCTGGCCTGGGTCAGGCTCCAGATTCAATCTGCAGCTCAAGAAGGAAGAGGAACAAGAGAAAGAGGAGGAGGGGAAGTCACTGTGTGTTCATGTCTTCCCAAAATCCCTGTTGAACTCTCCAAAGCGGTGGATTAATGGGTAGAGTTTGCATAGATCCTGAGACAGGATAGAAAAACAAGGGGGAAAAAAAAAAAAAGGTCAAGGGCACTTGAGAAAAAAGAGACAGACACAGACACAGAGACAACCTCACCCTCTGGAGCAGTTTTATGTCACTTGCTGCCCGAGTCAAGAACTTTGACACAGCTGTCTGGAGTTGGCCTGCGGGGAGTGGGTGCAGTGGGGTGGAGAGCTGGGAGGTGGACTGGATACTTCCTTTCTAGAAATACTACAGATATGACTCTCAGAACAGCTAATGACTGATGCCTAAAATCAGGACATAAACCCCTCCAGCCATCTTTTTTCTCTGGCCTGTTCTTCAGCTTCCCTCAGGAAAGTTTGCCCTTTGTGTGGAGACACAGTCCTGGCTGCTCAGGCTGCTGTCTCTTTCCTACCCCTGTCCCTTTAAGCTGACTCAGAGATCTAACACTTTTCCCCTCCTATGCTCCTACCCCAGTCCACTGATAGGAGAGGTCCTCCTCCCCTGCCCTCTGACCCTAGCCTGTCATGTCTCATTAGGACTGGCTGCATTGTCTTCCTCTGTGGCCTGGCAAGGCTGTTCCCCCCTCAGGGGGAGGTGATCAAAGAGCCAGCCACTGAGTTCATGACAGAGACCACCCCTGTTCCCCTTACTAGGGAACCCACTTGGAGACTGAGCTGCCATGGGCTACTTCTGAGCAGGGGTTCTAGGTTATCTCCATGCATGGTCCTTGGTTGGAGTATCAGTCTCAGAAAAGACTGCTGGGCCCAGATTTCCTGGTTCTGTTGCTCTCCTTGTGGAGCTCCTGTCCTCTCCAGGTCCCACTATCTCATGCTTCTTTCATAAGATTCCCTGTCCACGTTTACCTCACTGCTCCTGAAACACTTGCTTTGATTAGGCAATACGTGCACACTTTTCAGTTCAGTCTTGGTTATGGATTGCCTTCCTCAGACATCACGTCGAAAGCACCAGAATCATACGTACAGCTCCTGCTGAAACACCTGCGTGTGGTCTCCTCTCAATGGCCACTCTAACCCTCTTTCAGTGCATCTTGTCCTTGTGCTTAATCATAAATTCACATGTTGTTCTGTTCTTACTTAGCTGAAATACTTTTCTTTAATTCAGGTCTATATCCTGGGTGCTTGTGCGTGGAGGTCTCTAAGGGGCTCCTCACTCAGGCAGGACAGCTAGCAACTTCATCCCTAGGATAAGGTGACAGTTTCTCCCTCAAGGGTAGGATTAGTGTCCACATATACACACAAGGTTCAAGAGGGCTGCCTATATCCTTTCGTGATGTGAGAACATGGCAGGAAGTCACCGTTCATAAGTCAGCAAACATGCCTCACCAGAAACCAAAAGTACTCTCTTTGTCTTTTTTCCTCCTTTTTTCAACTTTTTGCTGATTCTTTGTGAATTTCACATCACGCACCCCAATCCCACTCACCCCCCCCCGTCCCTCTGTATCTGTCCCCACCTGTGCCACACTCCTGAAAGAAAGAAAGCAAACAAACAAACATTTTGCCCTCTGCCCTTGCAACCTTCCCCACCAAAGAAAAAACACTCAGAAAGAGCAACACTCACTCAGAAAGGCAGACAAGATGGACATCAGACATCGGAAGAGGGAGAAAACGGGAAACAGGAGAGGGCCTCTGAAAGACTCAATCCAGTAGGGTATCAAAGCAGAGCTGAGGCTCACAACCAAACTTTGGGCAGAGTGCAGGGAATCCTATGAAAGAAGCATGAGTTAGTGGGACCTGGAGAGGACAGGAGCTCCACAAGGAGAGCAACAGAACCAGGAAATCTGGGCCCAGCAGTCTTTTCTGAGACTGATACTCCAACCAAGGACCATGCATGGAGATAACCTAGAAATCCTGCACAGATGTAGCCCATGGCAGCTCAGTCTCCAAGTGGGTTCCCTAGTAAGGGGAACAGGGGTGGTCTCTGTCATGAACTCAGTGGCTAGCTCTTTGATCACCTCCCCCTGAGTGGGGAGCAGCCTTGCCAGGCCACAGAGGAAGACAATGCAGCCAGTCCTGATGAGACATGATAGGCTAGGGTCAGAGGGCAGGGGAGGAGGACCTCCTCTATCAGTGGACTTGGAGAGAGGCATAGGAGGAGATGAGGGAGGGAGGGTGGGATTGGGAGGGAATGAGAGAGGGGGCTACAGCTGGGATACAAAGTGAATAAACTGTAATTAATATAAAAAAATTTAAAAAACCCAAACATCTCACCATCAAAGCTTCCCCTTCATACACTCCAGCAGCCCATAGATGGGGCGAGTGTTGGGACCAGCTCAAAGCCCTGGAGAGCTGGGTGATAGCTGAGTTAGGCAGCCTGCCAGCTCTGCTGTGCCAACAGCACCAGGGCTCTCCAGCACAGCCCTGGCTAACTCACCCAGTACCACAGCTGGCAAGAGAAAGGGACACGCTCTCCTGCTCTCCTGACCTCAGGGCCAGCTCATCAGAGCTCAGGACACCAGAGCCAACTCTACCCTGCTGCCCAGGTGAGGTGCAGGCCCACTCTCCTGAGTGTTTCTGCCCGTGAGGACTGTGGCCAGCTCTCCCACTCTTAGGACTGTGGGGCCAGCTCTAGGCAGAGGGGACCTCTCCTGCACCCATCACACGGCAGATGAGGGGACACCTTTCATACTCTCAGGGCTCGCTAACGCCCCCTATTCCTCACCCCCTGACACCCCCAGGTCCCCCGCCAATCCCACACCCCCACCCCAGCTCAGCATAGTGCTTGGACATCAATGTGGCCACAGGTGGCAACTCGGACCAGGGGTATCACATGGCCTTTAGTGGTGACATGGCCTCAGACATCAGTGCAGACCCTGGCTGTGATAGGACCACAGACCCAGACATGGCCCTCAGTGGCAGCTCAGGCCGGAAGTCACCATGGCCTTAGGTGGCAGCACAGGCCATGCAGATCATTTTGGCCTCTGGTATCAGCACAACCTCCAGGCATCAGCATGGTCAGGTAGCAGCCCAGACTACTGAGAACCAGATGGCCTTTGGTGGCCACATGGGCCACAGATATCATACAGACCTGGCAGCAGTAGGGCCAAGGAACCAGACATAGCCCTTGGCCGTAGCCTGGCCCAGCCATCACCATGGCCTCAGGTGGTTTTACAGGCTCCTGTTATCTGACTGTTCTCACAGCCTTCTCATCTCCAGTTCTACCTCTCTCTCCAGTGCATAAACCACTCAGCTTTGCTTTCTCTCCCATCTCTCCTCCACATCCTCCATCTTTCCTGTCTCTCCATCACATATTCCCTCATAGTGGCTACAGAGCCATGGGTTGGACACTTTAAAACTAATTAATTTAGTTTACACCCCAGTTTCCTCTCCCTCCTCTCCTCCCAGGCTCTCCCCCCAACCTCTTTCATGCTTCATCCACTCCTCCTCCCTTCTCTTCAGAAAAGGGGAGGCCTCCCATAGATATCAACCAGACTTGACAAATCAAGTTGCAGTAATGTTAGGCACATCTCCTATTGAGGCTAGCTGAGGCAGCCCAGTAGGGGGAAAGGATACCAAAGGCAGGCAACAAAGTCAGAGACAGCCCCTGCTCCCACTGTTAGGAGTCCCACATGAAGACCCAATTAGGCAACTGTTACATATGTACAGAGGGCCTAGGTCCCATGCACGCTCCCTGGTTGGCAGTTCAGTCTCTGTGAGCCCCCATGGTCCCAGGTTAGTTGATTCTGTGGGTTTCCTTGTCCCCTCTGTCTCCTACAATCCTCCCTCCCCCTCTTCCGCAGGATTCTTCAAGCTCTGCCTAATGTTTGGGTCTCTGCATCTGTTTCCATTAATTGCTCAGTGGAGCCTCTCTGGTAACTAGGATGCTAGGATCTTAGGATGCTAGGGTCCTGTCTGCAAGTATAGCAGAATATCATTAACAGTGTCAAGGGTGGGCTATCTCTCATGGCATGGGTCTCAGGCTGGACCAGTCATTGGTTGGCCATTCCCTCAATTTCTGTTCCATCTTTACCCTAGTACATCTTGTAGGCAGGACAAATTGTAGGTTGAAGGTTTTGTGGCTGGGTTGGTGTCCCAGTCCTCTACTGGGAGTCTTGACTGATTACAGGAGATGGCTGGTTCTTGTTCCATATACCCCATTGCTAGTAGTTGTAGCTAGGGTCACCCTTATAGATTTTGGGGAGTTTTCTCATTGCCCAAGAGATGCCCCCACCCATTTCCAGTTGTCTCTACCAGCACGCGAACACTGGCCAGTTTTTATTTGTAGGTATGTAAAAAGTGATTACCACAACCTTGCTTATAGTGACAGACAGAAACAACTTTTAAAGAGGAAATATTTAACAAATTGTAGTGCATCTGTACTGTGAATAAGAAAACAAAAATGGAGCTGTTGTG
This sequence comes from Pachyuromys duprasi, assembly GCA_028658305.1. Taxonomy (NCBI): domain Eukaryota; kingdom Metazoa; phylum Chordata; class Mammalia; order Rodentia; family Muridae; genus Pachyuromys; species Pachyuromys duprasi. Next base: position 917,037 of record CM053762.1, on the reverse strand, counting down.
GCACACGCCTTTAGTCCCAGCACTCACGGAGGCAGATCCAGGCAGATCCCTGTGAGTTCAAAGCCAGCCTGCTCTACAAAGTGATCCAGGACAGCCAAGGCTACACGAAGAAACCTGTCTAGAACAACCAAAAACACAAACAGACAAAAAACAAAAGGAGTAAGATTTAAGTCCTCCATATGTTGTGCTAATTGCTAAGAAACAAAATATTTAATACTAAAAAAAAAAAAAAAAGAAAACAAAAATGCTGCTGTTATGGACAGCATTGGCTACATGGTGAATTCCCAATGAACCTGCACTACAGAGTGAGACCTTCCCAAATAATAACAAAAAATACTGCTGTAATCCAATAGTTAGTATTTAGGCACCTGCTTCTGGGTTGCCTAGTAACCTGTGATGGCATCATGTGTCTTGGGCCAGGTGGCCACACCTGGCAGGCACGGTTACTTTGCTCCTTAAAAGGATCAACCCACTACTTCATCCCTCTCTTGGCCCCCTGCCCTCTCCCCTTTCTCTGTTGGGGCGCCTGCTCCCTCTTCCCTCATCATGACCTGCTCGCTCTCTCTCTCTCTCTCTCTCTCTCTCTCTCTCTCTCCCCCCTCTCTCCTCTCTCTCTCTTCATCTCCATCTCATAAACTCTTTCATATAAAATCTGCTGTGCACCTCATCATTGGTGCGTTGCCTGGATAGGGTCTCTCCCCTTCTATCAGACCATGGATGATTTTTTCTGCTCTATCCCTAACCACCTAAAAATCTTTACTTTCTCTCAACTGCCCTTACTGCACACACCTGCCCTGCTGGCGCACTGCTAAGGTGAGCAGAGCCCCGGGAACTCAAGCGGCGCCAAAATCAGTTTGAGAAAACTAAACACTAAGCCGCGCCGCTTCAGACAGACACAGCCTGCTTCTAGGTAAGCAACTACTGGGGACCCAGTGCACACACAAACGGCTTTAGATTGCACCGCTGCCTCAGGCTTCAGAAGGCCTGCCATTAGAGGCTGGCTTGCAGACAAGGGTTTTCAATTGCGCTGACTTACATGCCACATGCATGCAGCCATGCCACACACATGCAGAGTTTTAAATCGGGCAGAGACAGCCATCCCACGAGCAAGCACCTGGTCTCACTATGCCGCCACAGTCGCACAAGCACACGGTGAGCAGCCATGTTGATTTTAAAATGGAGAAGCCCGGCGGTGCGCTCGTCGCTCCCCAACGCACGCAGTAGCTCCAAGCCGCTCGGGCTCTCTACACCGACTCTCAACAGTCTGACCTCTAAGGTGCTATTTTCAGGCTTTTAAAGAAATCTTGTCTTCCTGATTTCTGTAAACTCTGCTCTTAAAAATATTCTTTAAATTCTTATCTAATGATTTATATAATTTTCTCATTGGGTTTACATTTTTAAGACTTCCTTAGTCATAACTGTTTATTTTATCTCCTTTTAGATTAGGACAGCAACAAGCCTCATTTTAAATTGGTATAGAGTTTTATAAAATTTCCAAGTTATGTTTTACAATATATATATGATTCAACCCTGGTTCAAAATAATTTATAATGCTAAAATTTCAAGGTTATAAAGGTCTATTCAAATTAAGTTAATTTAAAATGTACATCTAACTGCCTATATCTTTATCAATTCCTAAATTAATAAACGCTGTTTCTCCTGCCATGAGCTGCCTATGATCCGGATTCACCACTAGGCTTTCTGGCTAGTATGTTTGATGTAATAAATTCAAATATAATTTTTAAATTGCTTTATGTTGTTCTACGACATTGTTGGTTTTTAAAACTCATAACTCAGGGGTTACTACATACAGGTTTTTACCAATATTCTAAGTTAAGATCTATTAATTTTAGAGGTATTTATGTTAAAACTGGATCATTGTGCTATATCTTTATTATCAAATATGCTTGGTCTTGTTTTCTAAAAACGGTATTATTATTATTAATAGCCTTAGACTTTTATAAGCTATGAACTTTTTATATACTAAATCATACTAAAAACGGTTATACTCTCACTTTAATGGACTATATTTATGACTTTTAAGGCTCCAAATTAACAAGGACAAAACCTAAAGTCCTAATATTTAATGGTTAACAAATGCAAGTTAATACTCATCTCATAGATGTCCAAATATATATTTCTAGTCCTACAGATGCAAATATGGCCTCACTACCATCTTTAATAAACAGCTGAGGATGGTCCTTGAGTCACCATACAGGAGCTGGCAAAAATAATAAGAGCTTTCCTGACAGGCTCATCTACACTGAAAACTATGCTCCAGACCTTGGCTGCTGCTCTGAGGCTGCTGGCATTCCCACACAAAAAAACAAGAGGTTTGCAGTGCCCCGTCCTGCTGGGGTATGGCCAAAAGTCAGTTCCACCAGGTGGCTATTTCAAATGCAGCCAAAGGGGACATTGGTCCCGCTGCTGCCTCAACAAGCCATGGCTGCCTGCCGGCAGACTGTCCTCTGGAAGTCAAAATGCTTCCATGCAGGTCTGTCCTCTGTGCCCAGCCATGGAGGTTCAACCAGCACAAGAGCCATGGATACTTCCAGCCTTCTAGCTCTTTGGCCTGATGGAGGACGAATATATGGCTTCTTGACTCAGCGACCTCCACCACTCTCACCCAGCCCAGAGTAACATTACAGGTGTGTTTGGCCTCACAATGGGGTCCCACAGACATGTTGCCAACTTCTGTGTTGGGAGACTTCAGATGCCTTCTCAGTTCTCTTCATATGCAGGAGACCAGGCCTTAAACCTGAGTCATAAAGTTGCTATTGTCAGGCCTAGACACAATATGCCTTGTTCCAAGACTCAAGAAACAGGCCTGAATGAAAACTTTTACCATCCCTTTATTTAGCTAAAGGACAATAAATGTTCATAGCAGTCTCACCTATGTCTCATGACATGTATGTGTGTATACACACACACACACACACATACACATACACACACACACACACACACACACACACACACACACATATATATGTTTCAGTATCCTGCCAGACACAGATGTTTCCTTTATCTGCAACAGTGCCAAAGCAGCTACCACAGGTGTTCCAGTCTGACCTCGCAGACTTCCATCAAGCTGGACCTGCACTTTCCCTCCCAGCCGTGGATGTTCTCACAGACCCTGGACAACATCAAAACAGCCTGTTCTTCCTGGACTTGGCCAGCATTTCAGCCTTTTGACCTCCTACAGCGCCCCCAGTGTCAGCAGGAAGTAGCCAGAAGAGAATCTACGCCCCTTTTTCACTTATTATTAACAAAAGGCTGGAATGGTGTGCTTCCGGCCCAGGACAAGCAGCTCCAGGTTCTCCCAGCATTCCTCAGTCCCTATCTGCTGCCTTGCATGGCTGGCAACTCTACCGGCAACCCTCTACCCTGAACTTTCCAGGGTAGGGGCTTCCCCTCCTCCTCTTGACCTTGTAATCTGGACATTCTGTCACTATTTTTTCTTTCTCTCTTACCCCCTTGCATAGCAGCCAAGAGCGGCTTCCAATGAACCTAAATTTATATACTTTAACTTGTCTTAGATGAGGAGCAGCCCAAGTTCCTCATTTTTTAATTATAGAAAAAGGGAGGAATGTTAGTATTTAGGCACCTGCTTCTGCTTTGCCTAGCAACCTATGATGTTATCATGTGGTCACACCTGGCAGGCGTGGTTATTTTGCTCCTTAAAAAAGATCAACCCACTACTTTGTCTCTCTCTTGGCCTCTCTTGCCTCTTGCCCTCTCCCCTTTCTCTGTCAGGGTACCCCCTCTTTCTTCCCCCTATCATGTCCTGCTTGCTCCTTCTCTTCATCTCCATCTAATAAACCTCTTTCATATAAAATCTGCTGTGCACCTCATCATTATTTAATTTGTCCCAACACCAATAGGAAAATAGTGACTTAGCTGTGACTCCATTTGAGAACCCTTGGCCCAGGAAAGTGCATGCAGAGGCTCCAGCAGGAGAAATGCAGAGACCAAAATGGTCACCAGCTATAACAGTCTGTATTTGGAAACAAATATTTTGAGGAGCTTGGGTTGTTGTTGTTTGCTTGTGTAGGTGTGGTCTCAGTATATAACACAAAATGACCTCAGAGTTGCAGTCTGTCTCCTCTGGGATTATAAGTATTATTCCACCAAGTGTTGGTCCCACTGGGAAGAATAAGGCCACTACCACAATTTTTGAGCCAGATTTGAAGCAAGCTTTATTACATACTGGTCAGGATTGTGGACACTGTCCAGGTCTATACCTGGGATTCCCAGAGAATGGCTCTAAATTGCATCAGTTGGAGGCTTATAAAGACAAATCCCACACGGCTATATATTTCCCAGTTTCATCCAATCAGGGGCAAGCTTACACCCTGATGTACTTCCTGCCTGTGTACCTCCCTCCTATGTGTGATCAAGCACATCCTGTGCATTTGAAGCAACCAGCCTTGTTTACAGAAGTGAGGATACTAGGTTTGTTCTCTCACGTGAACAAACATTCCACGAAGCATTCCAGGAAGTTATCTGTCTTTGGGCAAGTGGGGCTTATAGGTCAGAGGCATTTTTGTTTTATAGATCTCTTAAGCACTGTAGTTTAAATTTAAAACATAACTTTAGCAATCATACACACCTGGCTGTAAAACAAATGTTCCTTAAACTGTTGTGTACATAAACATGTTCTCTTTTGGTCCCAGGTATGGGATGTGGGGCTGAGTCAGATGGTCCACAGCAGCAGACTATTTGCTTTCTGTGGGCTCTGAGAGGAGCTCTTCGCCAGCTACAGATAGTTTGAATCTGAGCACTCTGGAGAGAGAATAAATGCCAGAGCCCAGAGAGTGGAGGAGAAAAAAGTACAAGGGCCGCTGCTGCTTCTCCCTTGCTGCTCCTGGTTGCTGTTGTGAGACATGAAGTGGAAGATCTGAAACAAGGATTAGACCGGCTCCAAGGAACCCAACGACTCTAACCAGCTGCAAGACAGAACTGCGCCCCCTCTCCTACCTACCCTTTATCTCTCCTACCTGGTGTTGGAGTGTTGAAAGGCATTGGGATGGAGTAGGGAGAAAAAGATATAAGAAATATAAATAAGAGTTTTTTTTAAAAGTACACTAACATTAAACTGTCCCTTTCCCCATAATACAGACTCCATAAAGCAAATTCACCATCATCTTACTGCCTAGTTAATAGGGATGTGCACAGCTCTCGTTATTTGAGTAATGTAGCAGGCACTTAGGCACAGCTTTTGCTATAATCCTGACTCCTCACTTGGTTCACAGGTACCTGAAGTAGGATGAACACCTGGCATTTCATCCTCATTTGGTATGTCACCATTTAGAGTCACACTCCTGATTGGCTCTGCACAGGCTAGTCTGTTTCCCTAGCCTATCTTTCCTACCCCTCGACTAGAGGCACAAGTTAAGTTATTGTCCTAAATCAGCAGTCGCATCCAGGAACAGGGATGCCTCACAAGACAGCCAAGCCCACTCCCTGCCTCAATAAGAACACGTACTGTGATGGCTTGACTCATCCCTAGAGCAGAACTGATCATCTTATAGGAGCCAGACTGATCCCCTCAGGTGATGATGCCTTGATAGAACTAACTTATTCAGACAGACTAGGAGAAGCAGAGCTCAGATCATAATCAAGCACCCCGGGTTAACTAGTGACTGTTCAGCGAGGCATGGCTCAAGTCCACGCCCCCACCCCCAGGTATTTCTCTACTTAAACCTGCAGTTCAGGGTCCTTAGGGTCCTGTGCACATCCATGGAACCCTTTTACCTGCTTTTCACTGCTGCCCACCTCATATTGGCACAGGAGCCTAGCCTATTTGAGCTGCCAGAGCCCAGGCTTTTGCTCTAAACTCTGAGTACAATGGTAGAACAAACCTGCCTGCTAAAGAATGGCAGACCTTGAGACAGAGGCAACCATGAAGCATCTAATTCATCAGAAAGACAGCAGGGTACAAAAGGTTGAGAAATATTCATTTGAGAACCTTAAAGGATAATACTAGGTTCGTATCTGAGACTGATTCACTGAAAGCACATCAAGCTATGTAAATTCAAAGCAAACATAAAACTGGGTTTTCAGCCACAGGATCTGTGTGGGCAAAAAATAGACCAGAATCATTAAAAGAAAACAAAACCCAACTCCAATGTTAATTTTAAAACCATAGCTCTGATCTTAAAGAGAACAAGAGCTAGTTTACCCTGGAGCTATTTTGAGTGACAAAGGCTTGAGAACACAGGTTTGAGTTACCCCAAATTCCAATGTGGAAGCAGTTTCACAGGGTTTTTATAGTTTTACACAACAAAGGAAGTCATGAATCAAGACAAGTTTGAAGTACAGTGATGGACAGGTAGGTATAGTGAAATGGGGGAGTTATTCTATACACCCAACACACTACCTGGTGACAGTCTTAGCTCTTGGATTGGCAGAAGCTACTGCTCTGCTAAGTTAATAGCCTTAAAGGATTTTACTCATTATCACAGGATATTAGTTCTAAGGCAATAGACTCTGAGAGGTTTTTACTCACTGTCACAAGGGGTTAGTTCAGATACAAAGTGGGACAAAGAATGGCTATTCAAAAGGCTAAAACTAGCCCAAAACTAATTAGCCTCAGAACTTTCAAGTTTTCAATGTCTCCAGAGTGCTGAAATCCCGTTTGTTCCATCAGTCTTTGCAGACATAGAAACTCCCCCCCAGGAGTTCACAGCTAGATGCAGCTTCTTTTTAGGAATTTTTGTTCACAATTAACAACAGCAGAGCTAATCCAGTGCAGTAATAAACTTTAAGGGTCAATTCAACTGGATTAAGGAATACCTAGAGACCGGTAAGACATTTATGATGGTTAAATTTCATTGTAAATTTGATTGTATTAAGGAATGCCTTCAGCATGCATAGGTCACCTGTGAGTGTCTCTGTAGGCTTTTCTGGAGAAGGTGAAGTGAGGGGGAAAGGCTGTGCTGAATGTGGGCAGTGCCCCAGCGGCCTGGGTCCCAGGCTAATGGAAAGGAAGAAAACAGAAATGGTGTAGAAGGAATCTCTTGTGTATTGCATGAGTGCAACCGCTGTCAATAAAAACCTATGGGCCAGGCTTTTTAGGCAGGAAATAGGGTGGAACATCCAGTAGACAGAAGGGATTCTGGGACAGAGACAAGAAAAAGCTTAGGGGATTTGGCTGGCAAGAGGTAAAGAAGATGGATGAACGGTGCCTGAGCTCAGGAAACTGGCCACATGGCAAAATGTAAATTAGTATAATGGGTTCTTTTAAGTTATGAGTTAGTCAGAGAAGAGCCTAGCTAGGTAAATAGTCATCTTGAGTCTAGTGAGTCATTATTCCTGGAGCTAAGGGACGGGAGGAAAAATCACCTGAAACATAATGGCGCCCAACTACAACAAAAGGGCTGAATTAAAAGAAAAGGAGAAAGCCAGTTGAACTTAGCATTCTTTTTGTGCTTTGATTAGCCCAGGGGTGCCCCACAGCCATTGCCACATTTTCTTTGCCGTAATGGACTGTGAACCAGGCCTTCTCCTCTGAATTGCTTCTCTGCAGAGCAGTCACAGCAGTGAGGAAAAAAATGCAGTCTTATTTAAGAGTGGGGGTCAGAAACTGTCTGAATGTTTCATGTTTTCAGATATTAGCGGATGAGTCCTGGTGAAGGTTGAAGACCCACCCTGAGTGTGAGCACACACCATCCAGTCAGCACAGGACCAGAAAGAACTGAAATAAACAACAACCAGAGAGAGAGTGAAATGTGAGTTTATCAGCAGGGGCCGATAAACAACCTTCCTCTCTGAGGACCTAGAGCCCCAGGTCCTCTGATGTTGCGTTGCGCTCTGATGATTAACAGCAGTTGGTTCTAAGGTTCTGTGGCCTTTGGTGTCCGACTGAGATTTGCATCACCAGCCTCCCTGGTTCTGAGGCCTTCAGACGTAGACTGTGCCGTGCTTCTAGCATCCCAGATCCTGCAGCTTAGAGACATGACAACTGGTCTTTTCAGCTCCCTGATCACTCTGGAAAAACTTAATACACCAATTCATTTTTAAATTGATACACTTAGTTCTGAGAGTAAGCTACACTATGAGAATGCAACCAACTAAGAAAAACCTTTTTTTTTTTCTTAAGACAGAGACAGAGGTAAAGAACTTGATCACTCACAGCACAGCCATGGAGAAAGCGTAAGCACTGCTTCTGTTCCAGTTTCACTAAGTTCCACAGGAGAGGTGATGGCCTATGAGATGCCTGCTCGTGGGCTGAGCTACAGTGTAGTAGAACACAACACTAACAATTCGCTGCTTTCACAGGAAGGCAAAGCAAGCCTGATTTTCCTCTAAAAGGAGGTGTTACCTTACCCCAAGGCGGCTTGTTGAAACAACACTGAGAAAGGTGCCAGCGGTGGACAGAACTTAAGTGTGAGTTCCAGGGGAAGGAGGAAGCACAAAAGAAAAAAAAGTTTGAGTTCCAGCACTGACAACAGGTAACTCCAGCTCCAGAGTCCTCTGACAGCTGTGGGAGTACCTGCACACAGAGACACACAGACAGACACAGACACACACAGACACTCAGACACACAGACACACTCAGAGACACACAGATACACAGACACACACACAGACACACAAACAGACACAGGCACACAGAGACACACAAACACACACAGACACTCAGACACACAGAGACACACACAGAGACACACAGATACACACAGATACACAGACACACAGACACACACACAGACACACAGACACAGACACACACACACACACACACACACACACTTTAAAATAAAGAAGTTGCCCCCATCAGGATGGCCTGTAGGCAAGCCCGTAGGTATTTTCTTGATTGCTAATTGATAACAAAGGGCAATCCCACTGTGGGTAGCGCCATTCCTTTGCGGGTAGTTCTCGGGTGTATACGAAAGTAAACTTGGAAGGAAGGGCTTATTTCAGCTTTTAGTACTGGTATTTTATCATAGAAATAAGAAGGTAACTAAGAAAGAAGGGACAGAAGAAACTAATTTTTTTTTCTTTCTGACACATCCAATAAGAACACTCAGGCATTCTAAGAGCCCAAGGCAGGATGCCTGTCCCAATATAGACACCTGATGGACAAAAACAAATGGTTCTTAAGATGGGAGTAGGAGAAAGTAGCCTAATTTCCTGGAGCTGGAGAATTCCTAGAAGAGTCATTTGGTTTAAAAATAAAATCAATTAGCTGAAACTCTGCTCTTGATTAACAATTACTTTCTTTAGTTGGTAGGTAGAACTGGGCTTTCCCATGTCACTGGGGAAGATGCTGTCAGACTCAAGTGTGGTGGCTCATGCCTGTAATCCCAGCAGTTGGGAGGCTGCCAAGGTATGAGGACAACTGAAATACTTAGCAAGGTCCAAGCCTTCCCCGGACGAGGGGGGAGAATAAATCGTAAATGTTGAGGAATTTGTGGTTTGGACAAACCTCAGAGAGGAGGATCATGGGATGACCCAGTAGGCATCCCCCCTTCACGTTAGTTACTGTTCTACTGCCGTGAAAAGACAACTGGACCAGACAGTTCTTATGAAAGACAGCATTTACCTGGAGGCTGGCTGACAGTTTTACAGGATCATCATGGTGAGAAGTAGGCAGACGTGGTTCTGGACCAGTAGCCGAGAGTTTCTGCATCCTGATTCACAGGCAGCAGGCAGAGAGAGAGAGCCTGAGCCTGAGCCTGAGCCTGAGCCTGAGCCTGAGCCTGAGCCTGAGCCTGAGCCTGTCTTGGGCTTTTTAAATCTCAAAGCCACGTCAAAGGATGCACTTCTTTCAACAAGGCCACATTTCCTAGTCCTTCCCAAATAGTTCCATTAACTGGGGACCAAACAGTCAAACATATGAGACTATGGGAGCTGTCTTAGTAACTGTTCTATTGCTGTGAAGAGACACCATGACCAAGGCAACTCTTAAAAGAAAACATTTAATTGGTGGTTTGCTTACGATTCTCATCATGGAGATGGCGGCACTGGAGAAGTAGCTGACCGCTACATCCAGACCCACAGGCAGAGGGAGAATCCAGCAGTTGCTCAGTCCATAAGGCTAGATATCTCAGAATTCCAAAGAAGTAGGCACTAATGCCAGGGAAGGGGCGGGATTGCTACAGAGAGTGAGAACAAAAAGACAAAGCAGTGCAGTATTGGAAAGAGGGCACACACACACACACACACACACACACACACACCATATGCATGTATGACACAGAATTGAGAGTCCAGAAAAACATGCACTTGGGGAAAAATAAACTCATATTGGTGGTCAGTTAATTTTCAATAAAAACATCTAATGGGGAAAGAATGCTCCTGAACCTGTACAAGATCTAGCCAGTCGCCAGTCATGGTGGCACATGCCTATAATCCCATTACTCTGGGAGGCAGAGGCAGGTGGATCTCTGTGCGCTCATGGCCAGCCTGGTCTACAAAGTGAGTCCAGGACAATCAAGGCAACACAGAGAAACCCTATCTCAAAAGAGAGAGAGAGAGAGAGACAGAGAGAGAAACAGAGAGAAACAGAGACAGAGAGAGACAGAGAGATCTAGCCAATCAAAATTCCAGCAAGGTTGGGAGGAGCCTACAAGGCTCTGCCCCTCTCTGCTGTTGGCAGTTGATGTGCTGACAGAGCATAGCCATTCTCCTTGAAGGTGTGGCCTGTCGTAGTATGTGGGGGATTTTAACTCAGAACATGGCTGCTCTGGCAAGAGATCACATCCAAAGACCTAGGTCTGTGTGATCTGGCTGGAATACAAACACACTTCAATCCTGGAGACAGAGCAGATCTGAGTTCAAGGCCAGCCTGGTATAGAGCAAGTTTCAGGTAAAGAAAAGCTAAAGTCCAAGTGTGGTGGCACATGCCTTTAATCCCAAACAACGAAGGTGAAGTTAGTTTGTAGAAGGAAGCACCCATGTTTGAAAGTGATGTCTAACTGACAGTGATGAATCAGAGAAAGATTTGACAGAATAGTATATATCCAACAGAGAGGGAAAGGAAGCTTAAGGGGCAATGATGAGAAGGACAAAAGAAGCACTTTTACTGGGACAATATAGAGAAACAGGTTGCAGAGAGAGAACTCAGGCGAAGATGGAATGAGCCAGTGAATGAGAAGGAGCCAGGAGATTAGAGCAGATTGCTGGAGTTAGTTTGAGGCCAAGCAGAGCAACCCAGGGGCCAAGGGAAAAGCCAGATTGAATAAGTCATCTGGAAGAGGACTTTGAGCCAGAACAGCTGAGCCGAACTAGCCAGCCAGAGCTCAATAGGAACAAGAAAGGGTGAGCTTATTCAGGAGCAAGTCTCAGAGGCTGAAAATATTCTAGGCCTAGGTTAGATTGTACGGAGGCTAGTAGCTTCCAGGACTAGGCTTAGGTTAGCAGTCAGAGACAGTAAACCTCGGAGACAACAATTAAAACAGGAGAATAAAATTCCTTTTACAGTAGGGTGTTCATACTCAAGTTGATAGGCCCCCCCCACACACACATACAGGCACAAATTGCATGGAATGGATTATAAATAATTTTAAACAGAGGAGATGAAATTAGAAGGGGACATGTTGGGGGGTCCAAGGGAAGTACAGGTAAATACATTGTACACATGAATGGTAACCTCAACATTTTAAAAAGAACAGTCTCTGAACAAATGGTGCTGAACTAATTAATACACATTTTAAAAGTACTGCTGAATCCCTATATCATATCAAAATTGAATTATGGGCTTTTTAAAAATAACTCAAACTCCAAAACTTCTTACATGAAAACATAGGGGGAAACTTGTGATCTTGCAGTTGACAACAATTTCTTGGACATGACATGGCATGGCATCAAAGCACAGACAGAAGAATAAATTGACAAACTGCCTTCAAAAGCTTCTGAGCATCAAGGTCAGCACTGGGCTAGCAAGATGGCTCAGGAGGAAAGGATGTCAAACCTGGTGACCTGAGTTCTGACTCACATAGTAGAAGGATAAAGCAATCCAGTCAGTTGCCTTCAGACCTGTATACACACACAGTCACACACTAAATATAGATAAATATCATTTTAAAAGTCAAGGTCATGAAAAGGCAAACCAGAAAATGGATGAAACAGCTGCCAGTCGTATATCTGGCAGAAGACTTTTGAATATATGTATGCACTTATATATGAAGAATTACAATAACAACAAAAAACAAATTTTTAAATGGGCAGAGGATCCACACAGATATTCCTCCAAAGAAGAGGCCTGCTCTTCCCTGAAGGGAAATGGAGGGGGAGATCTGTGGGGAGGGGAGGCTAGGAGGAGTGGGAGTGGTGGGGGAGGGAAACTGTGGTTGGGATGTATTATGTATGAGAAAAGAATTTCAAAAAGTAAAAATAAATAAATAAAATAGCCACTTTGTACATGGAAATGTTCTTAACATGATTGGTCATCAAAGAGCTGCAAATCAAAGCCACAACAAAGTACAGCTAAAAGCAAAAGGCTGGGTATCAAGAGTTGCACGGATCTGGTAAACGGAGCTGGTAAGGCCGTAAGAGACGCAGCTGCTTTGGAAAGCAACTGACAGTTCTTCAAAAGGCTAAAGACAGAATCACCACATGGCCAGCAATTCTACCTGTAGGTAGATTCCCAAGAGAAATTAAAACGTACATCCTCACAGAATCTTAGGGTACATGATTGTTTATAGTAGCATTGTTTGTAGCTACCACAGGGAAAAGCAACCCAAATGTCCATCAACAAACTAATGGATAAGCAACATGCGGTATACTCACATAATGGACTATTTTTATTATTCCATTATTAATTATTAATGTAATGGAATATTTTTAGTCAGCCACAAAATAATATATTAATATATGCTGCAATGAGCCTTGAAAATATAATGCTAAATAAAAATAATCACAATAGATCATTTACTGTGTTATTTAACATACAAAGCTCCAAGCTAGGCATGGTGGTACATGCACATAGTCCTGGCACTCGGAAGGAAGAGGCAGGAGGATTTCTAGGTCAAGTGCTACTTGTACTACATAGTGAATTCAGGGCCAGTTTAGACTACAGAGCAAGATCCTATCTCAAGACACAAGAACAAGAAAAAATGTAGATGAGACAGGAAGAGGAAAGGAGGGAGGGGATGAGGAAGGGAGATAGGCCAGCTAGTTGACAAAAACAAGCTCAAGAGAGACAGAATGTCGATTAATGGTTGCCTAACCCAGACAGGGTGTGGGTGGGAGATGATGACAATGGCATATTGATTCTAATGTGTTCTCCAAAAAGTTGTGTGTTAGAAACAACAATTCCAGATATATTAATAATATTTTGAAGTAATATCTCTAGAAGATAAGTAGGATTAGATTATCTCATGTAGGTAAGGACTCACATGATACATGTGTGTCTTAATTAAAAGAAAAAAGGGAGGAGGAGGAGGAGAGATGCCCAAATGAACATGCTTGTCCTTTCCAGTCATGTAATGATGTCATGACACAGCCATCACTAGAAAAGCAGAGGCTTGGGACTTCCCAATCTCTCACGAACCAAATACATTTCTATTCTGCATAAATTACTCTCAGTCTATTTTATTATAGTCACAAAAGAAACACGAAGATGATTACAGGTAAACAATATGGAGTTCTCTTTTACGGTGATGAAAATGTAAAATTGTAGTAATGTTTTTGTTATCTCTGAATATACCAAAACCATTGAATAGTTTACCATCGAATTGAATAAACTGGTAAGTTTGATATATATTGAAGTATGTAAATTATAGCTCACTTTTTAAAAATTTTACAATAGAGACTCACCATATAGCCCAGGCTGGTCTTGATCTCATGATCCTTCTGAGGATCCTCCTCAGCCTCCCATGTGCTGGGATTACAGGCGGCTGCCACCACACCTAACTTGATAAATAGATATTTAAAATAAAAAGCAAGCATGTGTGTGTAAAGAGCCTGTGTTAGTCAGCTGCCCGTCACTATAACTAAATACCACAGATAACTCCATGAGAAATGATTCCTCACAGCTCGGTGGCATTATTTCAATCTTCTGCTGGGTTTGCTCATTCACAACGATTGGAAGTATACACACACACACACATTAATAAAATGCTTTTTCAAGTTTAGACATTGAATTGGTTGGCTTAGAAATATGGACTTTCTGGTTCTGACATTGAGCCTCTTTTTTTTTTTTTAACTATCACCTCAGATTTACTCATCAATTCCCTATTCAGCTTTCTGACTTCTTTTTCACTTGAAAGTGGCAGAAATACAGCTCAAACAAATCTGAAGTGATAAGAATTCGTTGGTTTACACGATAGGATACTGTGTAATGGAAGTTTGGGCTTCTTTAAAAACTCAGTTATGTTACGTAAATATGTTTCCTGTTTAATCTCAAGTGTGGGATTTTAGTTTGGGCTTTAGTTTGTCCACAGCTGACAATTTCCTGGTCTAGGACTGTGAGGACAGTGTGACGTGGCGGTGTGACAGCTTGGAGGAGGCAGAAATGTTTCAACGCAGCAGCTTAGAGGAGGCTGCTTGCTGTGTTTGCTGCTGACAGAGATTGGTATATCCCCAAAAGAACCCATCCACACTAAACAGCCCGGAGAAGTAAAGGAGTGTGTGGCCCTCTCCCCATTAACCTTCTCTCTCTCTCCTTCTGGGCATCCAGAAGCAGAGCCCTACCCCACAACAAAGTCTTTTCACTTCAGTCTCTCTGTGACTGTCACTCTCCTACTGAGCTTGGGTTTTTGCCAGGCTAGGAGAGTAAGAATATGAGTGGAGATAACCTCAAGATTCTGTCATCAATTTAGCAACCCAGAAAAAGGTGAGTCTGTATTTCTCCCTCCCTCCCTCCCTCTACCTTTCTCTGTGGGAAGCATTTCCAGTGTGTTTGAGGAGGTCACAGTAACCTTGTCCTTACAGGTGTTCTGCAGATCTAAGGGGAAAGGCTGATGTGGGATGAAGGCTACTGGCCTTTTCCCTCCTCTAGAAATGGTGAAGAGAAGACAGGTCTGAGATCTAAGTATGAGAATCTACTGGCTGTTAATCTTTGAACCCTTCAGCACTGCACCCTGGTCCTCTTTGCTGCTTCTCTCCAGGCTGAGGTTTGTGTGAGTCATAGAAGATGTCCGGACTCCTGTTGAGTCCTCCAAGCTTTCAAAATGTTAAGGCTTTTGGAGGCCTTGAGTTTACTCAGCACTCTCTCTGTCTTAGAATCTGTGTCTTTAAGTTTACAGGAGTATTGTCACGATGGTTCAGCTTAAAGGTGCTTGCCACCAGGCCTGGAGCCTGAGTTCCATGCTGATGGAGAAAGAGCACCAACTCCTACAAGTTGTCCTCGGACTGTCACATGGCTGTAGCACATGTGTGCATTCCTAAACACATCCACACACTCACATACTCACACATGCACACATGTATGCACACACAGACATATGCACGAACTCACAGACACACAAGCATGCACAGTTGCTGGAGGAGATTCTTCTGTCTTGGTGTAGCTTTCCATGCTCCTGTAAGTGACCCCAATTAAACTTGCTGCTTCACCAAGATAAACTTAGGTGGAACTGTTTCTCCAGGCTGTTCTCAGTGCTGTACCTGGAGTGAATGGATACTTGTTCACATCATCCTGGGCATCACATGACAACATCCACAATAATATGGATGGCGTTGCTGTAGACTATTATATAATAATCTCCCCAGCTCTAAAGTGTATATCCTCCTTTAGGACTTAATAGGGTCTACTATGCAAAACTAGTTCTTACTGAGCCAAGAATATGAGTGACTCAGTTGAAGATGGCATCCTGGTCATCTCCCATCCTGAAACATTTCAAGGAAGACACAGTGTTGGGCCATTTGAGGACATTATTAACTTTGTTCCATGCACCTAGGAGAACAGCAAGCAATTCCTGCTTCAGGACACACAACTGCCAAATTTCAAAGAAAATTAGTCCTGGCTCCTTCTTCCACCCTGCCTTTCACATTCTACGCTTCAGCCCTTTGCTTTTCTCTGAGACAGCTCTGACCTTTTTGTTTGGTTTGGAGTGTTTGGTTTGTTTGGTTTGTTAGTCAGGATTCTTTTTAGGAACAGAGCCAAAAGAATGAATATATGTTATAAAGAGGATCTGTCACATTGCTTTACACAGTACCAGCCGGTAGTGAAACCGTGGCCGCCCCCCATGTTGGAAGGGCTGAGAAGCAGAGGCTCCACAGGGCTGGATGCCTCAGTGTCCCAGTCTGGCAGTGAAGGTCTGGGTGATTCCTGGAGAGCTTCCAGTGATTAATTTCGCAGTGGAGGGCTGAAGGGACTAGGTTTCCACATCAGCAAACGGTAGCAACAGCAGCAAGAGTAGATCCTCTCGACAGCAGGGAACCGAGGCAGGCAGGCTCAAAGTGCCACCACTCTGACATCGGTTCTTTTTGCACCTGGACTGCAGCAGGAAGGAGTCTCCCCTGCTTGGCCAGTCTTTACAGGAAATGCCAACACTGAGCGAACCCAGAGGCATGTCTCTTGATTCTAGATCCCATCAAGTTACCAGCAAAGATTAACAAAGATGTCCATCTTGTTTGCTTTTTTGAGGCAAGATATCACTGTATTGCTCAGGCTGTCCTTGAGTCCTCAGACTCAAGCATCCCCCTGCCTCAGCCTTCCTCACCTTTTAAATGAATCAAAATACATTGAGCCCAGGATGTCAGTGAGCTGCTGCCTTTTATGCTGATCTTCTTAAAAGAATTCAGAAACTAATGACTTCCCACTGAAGAATTTGTTTAAAGACTTCTACTAAAAAGATATTCGTCTGAAGTGTTCTGAATATTTCAAAGGCTGCTCTCAGTTTCCCCAAAGCAGGATGTATTTAAATGGCATCAACCTCAATGGTGCTAGAACTTGTCACCACCTGGAATAGAGTTCTTGACTGACAAGCTGAACTTGCACGAAAATTTCCCAGGGGCCTCTTTTGTAGCCTGGAAATTCATCTGTGGCTTCTATGATTTATAGTCAAAAATAAAAGGCATTTTTATATGTCTCAGTGCTAAAGCATGAAGGGCGCGTATTCCCTGAGATGTGGTTTGAAGAGAGCTTACTGAGATGAGACCGGCTAGCATATGTGTGTGTGAAGGGGTTGGGGTTGGGGTTGTTGGAGAAGGGAGAGCTGTTCCTTGCTGAACCAAAGCCTATGACAGTTCTAATCAGAGGAGGTTTGTGGCCAGGCTATTTGTGAACAGGGATTTCTAGTCTGAGTCAGGAAAGAGCCAGCAGAACCCATGGGGAGCCAGATAGAATGGGTGGCCAGAGGGCATCCTTTTGATATTTAAGATGTGCAGTGGATGATGGGAAGCCCTGCTCACTACAGGGAGTCTTAGCTCCATGAGAAGTTTTCACAGATTTTAAATGAGATTTACCTAATTATGTAGCCTGCAATTAAGTCAGAGGCCAGAAGAGGGCATTGCATTGGGTCCCCTGGAACTGGAGTTATGATGATCTTGAGCAGCCACATGGGTGCTGGGAACTGAAGCTGGGTCCTCTCCTAGAGTGGTAAGTACTCTTCACCTCTAAGCCATCTCTCCAGTCCCAAGTCAGACACATTTAATCCAGAATTTGTTTCAATTGCTAAAAGGCTTGCAGGGACAGAAATACTTTGCTCTTCAGGTTAGAGGACACAGAAAGACTAGACAGCACTCACTATAAGTGCTTGGAACACTTAGTTTTCTGATTTGATCCTTCCTAATGGAGGCAGCAATTCTTTTCATGTCTTTAACTTGCATCCATCTTGCTCTTCAATCAAGTGCCTTCTCGGTCTGGCTATTTTTGCAGACAGAGCACTCATACACATAAAATTTAAACTATCTGACTTTTTAATTGGATTGTTTATTTTCTCTCTGTTGAATTTTAACTTAAAAAATAAATTCTATGCTATTGTGTTAATAATAGCAAGGAAATGGAAATCACCCTAAATGTCCATCAGCAGATAAACAGATAAGAAAAATGTAGTACAGACACAAAGAAACTTTTTCCAGCTGTAAAGAAAAATGAAATTTTCAGGCAAATGGATGATCTGGAAAGTGTGGTGATCCAAACTCAGGAAGACAAAGCCCACATGGTCTTTATTATATGTGGATTCTACCTGTAATGTGTGTGTGTGTTTGTGTGCAAAGGGCATAAATGTGGGCCAAACCTAAGACAAACTAGGAAGAAGACCAAGAAAGAAAAAAATTGGGTTTTGAGGAAGGATGGCATGAAAAGGGCAAAAAGTCTGGATGGTGGTGGTACACACCTTTGATCCCAGCATTTTGGACACAGAGGCAGGTGGATCTCTGTGAGTTTGAGGCCAGCCTGGTCTACAAAGTGAGTTCCAGGACAGCCAGGGCTACACAGAGAAGCCCTGTCTCAAAAAATCAAAGAGAGAGAGAAAGAGCGGGGAGAAGTTAAAGGGATATGGGAACAGAGGAGAGGAAGGGGTGGATGGAAGTCTACTATAACACACTTTGGTGTCTAATACTTTGCATGCAAAATATAAATTTTTGAATAAATAAAATATATTCTGGAAATAAATAATTTGATTTACAATTATTTCCTACCAACTTTAGCTTTTCCTTTCACTGGCTTTTATTTTTCTCATTTTTAATTATGTGTAGGTGTGTGTCTGCATGTGGATGTGTGCGTATGTGCCGGTGGGGTTACAGATAGTTGTGAGCCACCTAATGTGGGTTCTAGAAATTAAGCTCAGGTCTTCTGGAAGAGCAGCAGGTGCCCCTAACTGCTGTGCCGTTTCTTTCCTTAAAATGGCATCTTAAAAGGTTTTTATATATAAAAGCCAGCATTGTTTTCTCATGGGCCGTTTATTCTTTTGGTGTCATGTTTAAGAATTCTATCCTAACTCACAGGCACAAGGCTTTTCTTCTAAAAGCTTTGTGGTTTAGGAATTTGGTTTTGTTTTGCTGTCTGTGTTAGGAGCCTAACCCAAGGCCTCCACCATGTCAGACAAGCACTATACCACCGAGTGCACTGTAAATGAATTTTTACATGAGGTGTGAGGTTTAGAATATGGTTGACTTGTTGTATGACGATGTCACAATCAATACCACTTGATAATAAAAGATCTTTGTCAAACCTCTGTTATATACACATTCGAACATTTGCCGCTGCGCTCTGTGGACTCCCTCTAGTTCGCTGCTGTCCCGCTGCTGAGCTTATCTTTCTCTGTCGATTACTGTATTACACAGGAAGTCCTACAATGGGCTGGTACAATCCCACCAACATCATTCTTCTTTTTAAAAGTTGTTTTATTCTTTTAGGAAAATCACCTTACTACTGTATGGTCTGGTGTACCCCCCTTTTCTGTTGCTGTCTGATGTGTGACTCACAGACACTGGAAACCTTATCATGGACTAGGGCTGGAGCCTGGTGGACACTGTTCTAGCATGTGTGCCGCACTTGGTTCAGCCCCTGGCGCTATGAAACAAGATATTAGGCAATTGAGATAAGTAATCTCCATCATCAAGTTGATTGGATTTAGAATCGCCCTAGGAATCCATCTGGATGTGTCTACAGGTTATCTTCCAAAAACATTTGAACAAAGGGGAAAATACATCCTGAGTGTGGCCAGTACCGGTGCCAGGCTAAACAAGGAGGACAGGGCATCAGCATCTGCCCTGCCTGACCAGACGCTGCCATGTTCCTGCCACTGTTCCCTTCTTGCCATTGCAGACTTCACCTTCACACTGTGAGACACCCTTCCTTGCGTTGCTTCTATTGGGTATTGATCACAGCAAAGAGGAAAGTGATGACCAATGAAGTGACAGTCCGCTCAGCGGCCAAGCACTTCCACTGCGGCAGGAGGATAACTGGGATGCGTACACAGAAGCCATGTTCCTGCTTCTCCATGCCCAGTGGTCTACATCTGTCTGTTACTGTTTCTCTCTTAGGCAGGAATCACAGACAAGGTCTCCCAGTAACAGATTCTTCGTTTTCCTTCGTTCTTCTCAGATGTCTTCCTTTTACCTTCATTCTGACAAACATTTTAGTAATTATAGAATCCTGCCTCAGTAACTGTTTCTTTCAGCATCTAAAAAGTATTGTTTCTTTTTCTTCTGGTTGTCATGGTTTCTCATGAGAATCTATGATCACTGTACTTTTATTCGCTTCATAAATATGGTGCTTTTTGTTCTGGGTACTTTCAAAGCTTCTCCTGTGTCTCTGCTTTCCCTCATGGGGATTATTTGTGTCTGTGCATTTATTTCTGTTCCAGGTATTTTAGGCTTCTTAAATTGGCATATTTGTATTTTTCTCAAATTGGGAAGTTTTCAGGAAAAAAAAATTTTTGAAACAAGGTCTCACTATGTAGCCCTGTCAAAACTCACTAAGTAGATGAGGCTGGTCTCTAATGGACAGAGTTCTATCTGCCTCTGCTTCCCCAGTGCTTGGACTAAAGGTGTGTGCCACACACAGTTAAACCTATTTCTTTACAGACAGTTTCCTCTTTTTTATTTCTTTGTTTCATTTACTTTAACTTTTTATTAGATACTTCAGTATTTGGCTAATCTCGCTATTGTTGTCACTTCTATTTTTCTACCAGAGATCTTTCTGGTTTTTCATATGCTGAATAATAACTGTCTTGATCCTATACATCTCAAATGTTACTTGATGAGCTCTCAAGTCTTACTTAAACCCTAATGATAACGTTGGTTTGCTTTGTTTGTTTGGTTTTCAGCTTTAGCAGACAGTAGATCCAGCTGGATTCTGTGAGCTGTGTTTCAACATCAGCTCAGCTTTCAAAGCCTTGCAACGCTATTCAAGTCCTCCCTACATATTCACCAAGTGTCCAGTGTGGGCTCTGAACAGCACTGTCTCCACAGAAGAGCTCTCAGGGACTGTGTGCTGTTGAGGTGGAGCCTCGTGCAGTGCTGAGCACCGTGAAGGCAGAGCTGCTACACAAACAACATCGAGGGTGGTCTGCACTGGCTGTCATCATCCCAGTATTTCTCTTTGGCAACACTTAATCTTCTCCTACAGTAAGCCAGGGTTTTGTACGACTTCCCACGAATGTATTAGGACCAAGCAGCAGGAGGACACCATAGGAGCTTACCCATTCTTCTGGGACCTCAGCCCTCTAAAGAGAAAATTCTTTGTAAGTGCCGCTGCCCAAGTAATGAAAGGTTTTGAACCAGAATTATTACAGGGCTTTTTCTGAATTCTCTCTGCCAATGCTAGTGTCTAGGTTGAGATTTCTGACTGAGTTAAATTTAAGTCAGAGAAAAAAAAATCATAAAACTAACCCTGGTGTTGTAATACTTTGAGCTCTGGCCTTTTCCTCTAATCCAGCTGCTGTCTTTTCTTCTTTTTTTTCCAGTGCTCTGTGTATTCTCACCAGTTTCCAGCTTCAGTGAATGGAGTTTGGCTGAGATGTGCTTAATGTATTTCAGTCTGAACTGAGACCCCTCTTGACAATCCTGTCTCTGTGCTGCAAAGGCACAAATAGTCTCCGGGTCTGCTGAAAGTGGATCCTAGAGTCTGTGCTTGATGTAAGGGGGTCCCAAAGGCTAGGAGGACCCCAGTGGGAGAGCCTCCATTCCTCTGCAGAGTTCAATCTTGACATTTTTGAGTTTGGTTTTGCAAGAGAGAGACATTGTGTTAGTGCACATGTGGTCTTCATACACCTGTAGAAAGAGATTTAATGATTTTAGAGCTGTAGATTTTATGGTCTTAGAATTACAACAAAGGATATGTTTGTACAAGAATGTTGTTCTCTTCTTAATTAAATAAAATGCAAACGCTTTAAAATAAACACTAGAGCCACATGCTTTTAAATCCAGAACTCAGATGGCAGAGGCAGGTGGAGCATCTCTGTGAATCTGAAGCCAGCCCAGAATATGCAGGACGGCCAAGGCTGTGCAGAGAGACCCTGTCTCAAAAAAACAAAAACAAAAAGAAAAGAAAAAAAGAGAGGAAGGAAAGAAAGGAAGAAAGAAAGAAAGAAAGAAAGAAAGAAAGAAAGAAAGAAAGAAAGAAAGAAAGAAAGAAAGAAAGAAAGAAAGAGGAAACATAAGAGGAGAAGCAAAGGTTGGCTGGAATTTGTGTCTAGTTACTATTTTTATGGCAACTCTCTGCCTTCTCTGAGCACGTCTCTGTCTTGTGAAACTCTGCTCTTTATCATTGCGGTTATCAGGTCGACTCCAGACTCTCGTTAGGCTCTCCCCTGCACAAACAAGACATTAGACTATCTAGATGAGACGTCAGTAAACAACAAATGAGGGGGCCGGAGAGACAGCGCTGCAGTTGAGCCCTGCTTGTTCCTGTGGAGGAGGTTCAGTTCCTGGCACCCTCACGGCGGCTAACTTACACTTGTACCTCTAGTTCTAGGGAATCTGATGTCTTCTTCTGACTTCCACAGACACCAGGTATGCAAGTGGTTGCATATATGTGCATAAAGGCAAAACATGCATACACATAAAATAAAATAAATACATTTTTAAAAATAACAAGGTTGCATTTAAGATTGTGCAGGGCTCTTTGCCACTCAGGGCACTCTTGTGCTTGTCTTAGCATTCTGTTGGCTTCCGACCCTCTGAACACAACTGTGGGGACTTGAATGAGAGTGTTCCCCTAAGGCCCACATATCTGAACATTTGGTTCCAAGATGGTGGTACTGTTTGGGGAAGTTATGGAGCCTTTCCAAGGTTCCTGGCTGTTCTCTCTCTCTCCTCCCTTCCTCCTGTGTGTGAATAAAGATGTGATCAGCCAGTTTCCTGTTTCTGCTGCCACGCTTCCCTGCTGTTGCTCTGCCTTTCCCGCTGTGATGGGTTCTATCCTTCGGGAACCATAGGCTGAAAACTCTCTTCCTCAAGTTCCTATTTTGTTTTGTTTTGAGTCAGGGTTTCTCTGTGTAGCCCTGGCTGTCCTGGAACTCCCTCTGAAGACAAGGCTGGCCTTGAACTCAGAGATCCACCTGCCTCTCCCTCCTGAGAGCGGGGATTAAAGGCGTGCACTGCCACCACCGCCACCTTCCTTTCTGTCAGGATATTTTATCTCAGAAACATAAAGGCAACTAATATAACAAGTAATTACATGAAGTAAGCCCATATATCTCCTTGAGTCTGTACAGTTTCTGTGTTAAGTGACACATCACACAGGTAGTATTTCTTGATGAGATCCCATCCCTGGCCAATAGCAATGCCACCTTCAACAATGACTGAAAATATCCATCATCCTCATCACATGTGAATCGGTCCAGCCCTTCCTAAGCATGTAACACCTTAACAAAAGAAGGTGTGCACACTGAACCTGTGAAGGCTACATGAGAGAGGGGCAAGACTACATGTGACGGGGAAACTGTTGGGACAGGAGGACAGTGCCAGGAAGACAGAATGGTTGGCCCTGGATTGGCTGGACCACAAGCAAAAAGTGATACCTAAGGGTAAATGATAGTATTTGAGCTTGGATTTTAACATACATTTGAGATTGTAAAATCATCTTGTGTCCTTTTGGCTGGCAGATTATTAC
Source organism: Pachyuromys duprasi (assembly GCA_028658305.1). NCBI lineage: Eukaryota > Metazoa > Chordata > Mammalia > Rodentia > Muridae > Pachyuromys > Pachyuromys duprasi. The sequence goes on along the minus strand of CM053762.1, from coordinate 893,579 downwards.
TAATTATCCCCTTCCTTCCATCTGCTTTCCTTTACAATTAAATTGGGACAGTGTAAAAGTTTTCTGTTATGACTCATTAACTGTTTTACCACTGAGCTTCCCAGGGGTGAGAGAGGGGACGGCAGGGCTCTGTTCTAAAACATCTATGCACCTCTCTAGGGCTTGTGTTCAGTTTCTGTCTGTAGGTTGGATTTGCAAGGTCAAGGCTCGTGAAGACCTCTTTTGTCCTATTATTATGAATGCTGTCCCTGAGCACAGTGGCATACACCTTTAATTTCAGTGCCCTGGATGCAGGATCAGGAAGATCTCTGTGAGCCTGAGGTCAATCTGGTCTTCACAAGTTCCAGGACAGCCAAGGCTATATATAGACACTTTGTCTCAAAAAAAAAATACATACATATATATATATATATATATATATATATATACATGGCCACCATAAACAACTTTGCTTTAATAAAATAATAAAATATAGGCTTAGATTTTTCAACAAACCTACTTTATTTAGGGTTCTTAAACACCTTTGCCTCCCTTCCAGCCCTCTGGCCTTAGGTAGATTAGTAGGAAAAGGGGGCTGTAGACCTCTTTCATCTACTTCCTGCTGATTAGGGTGTATGGCTCTTAGGGGATTATCAAACTCAGTCCTCAGTATACCAGTAGTCCAATCCAAAGGCCAACACTGAGTAGCAACATGAATCAGCACTACAAGTCAGAGAAAGTTACAAGACTCAGTTGAATTGCCCTGAGAAGTTCTCTGGAACACTTCTCTCTGCAAAGTCAAGTATTGAAGCACGAAGATCAGCACAGCAATGTTGATCCAAAAAGGCTGTGCGTGGGCCTTTATGCATCTTCTCTCCTCAAAGTCCAACCACGGATGTTCTCAGCTGACCAAAGTCATGCCCCTCGCATGAGAGAGCTCACAGCAAACATCACGTGCCCTCTCACAAGCCAACCTGGGCAAAACATCACATGCCCAGCTTGCAGCAAAATATCACGTGACAAAACTGAGTCTTTAAAAGAAACTAAAACTTCTACTTCAATAAAAATCTGATTATCAACAAAATATAAGTGGCCTTGGCCTGAGAACACAGATATGAGTTACACTGGATGGAAAGTTCTACCATGGAAGAAGTTATACATAGTTTCTTATTTTGGGGACCAGATCTCACTGTATAACCCTAACTCATCAGGAAATTGTTATGAAGACTGGGTTAGCCTTGAACTCACAGAGATCCACCTGCCCCCACCTCCAAAGTGTTGGGATTAGGGGTATATGCCAACATACCCAACAACATGAACATTCATAGTAACAGAACAAAGAAAATTCACAAGTGGGGTCTTCAGATGGTGGAGACTTCTTCTGCAGGACTTAGATGTTTGCTCTTTTATTAAACTTGTTTAGTCTTATATGAGTTGGAGTGTTTTGTCTACACATATGCCTGTGCACTCACCACATGTATGCCTGATACTTGTGGAGGCTAGAAAAGGGTGTCAGCATCCTGGAACTGGATTTACAGACAGCAGTGATGGGTTCTGAACTGAGCTTGGCTTCTCTGGAGGAACAGCAAGCAAGTCCTGCTGCTAAGCCATCTCTCCAGACCCTGCACATTATCATGTTCTCACGTTATCAGTGATCTGTGTCTCAGCCAGCTGTTTCTGGATTCTTGGCATCCTATCCTGGGAAGTAAAATAAGCACACACTGACAGCAAAGTAGCCAAGAAACTATCCAAGATGACAGACTACACCGGAATTCTGCTGGTGAGAGTGATAGCAGGCCGAGTGAGAGAGCACTCAGGGCCCAAAGTTCACACCTAAGGCATCTTCTGTGGGGTCTCAAGGGCACAGGAGCTGTTCACAACAAATGGACAGATTTGAATTAGATAAACATTTCTTCTATTGCACAGTCTCTTCCCACAATGCATCTGATTTTTAAAATCATATGCACACGCAAAAATGCATAGGCATAAGATGGTAAATCGGAGATTCGGCCCTATTCACTCGGAGGACACAACTTGGCTGATTGCACAGGCACCTAAAACTAGTTCTGGCTGAGTGGTCCTCCCGCCCTTGAACCCTCGTATAACTGGAGTACCTTTGACTAGAAATTGTCTGTTTGGTGGCTGTTAACAGGAGAAGAGAAGTTTGTGCATACAACTTGATGCAGGTGGGGGGCTGGTGGCTAATGTTTTGCGGGGTGCTAGGGGATGTGCACAGTACAGGAGCGGCCCCTGCACTGCAGAGCATGTTACTAGAAGACAGATGTGTGTATCACCCAAGCCAAGTGACGTCTCAGCTTACTAAATTGTTTCCTATGCTTCCCTGCCTGTGTGTGTGTGTGTGTGTGTGTGTGTGTGTGTGTGTGTGTGTGTGTGTGTGTGTGTGCCCGCGCGCGCGTTCCTCTTATGAAAGAAAACCTTTCAGTTGTCCTTCTGGGTCCGGCTCACCTCCACTTCCATTCCTTACCAGCAGATGGCGTCCTCTGTACCCTGGGAACACCATACTTTTAAGGAAGGGGTTAGTAGTTCATTTGCTCCTCTTTAGAATGTAAAATTTGTATTACATTTTATATACTTATTGGAGGTGAAGGAGCACACATCCAGCTTTTTAGTTAATTTTTAAGCTTACTCTATTAGATGATTTTAGACAAGAGAATGGAGTATGAGGGGGATATGTGGAAGACCCACACAGAATGAACTAACAGAAAAATGGGGTGGGAAACACAGCAAACGGAAAGGCACTCAGAAGACAAGCAGCAATAATAGAAACAATGATTTGACAACGAGCTTGGTTTGAAATGCAGTAAAACTCACTTGGGTACTTTATTTACGTCCTCAGTAAAGTTTGAAAACACTGGGGAGGGCAGAGGGGCACATAGGCCAGCTCGTATTTAAGCAGCACAGCACTGGTGTAGACATCTGGCCCAAGACGACTGACGATGGGGTCCCAGGGTCTGAGTCAGCACAAATGAAGGACACTAGCTGATACAAGAACCCCAAAGTAAACAATGGTATGATTTATTATTTACCTACTTTTGGCAGAATGCCACTTTTGTGAGGGTGTTGTAAGAATATGGCCGTTGTGATCAAGGGTGTTTGCCTGAGCCTTCACCAGCCTGTCTGTGTGTCCACCTGTAGGCCTATGTACCTACCGCCATGCATCTTGTTTCTGGTCTACATGTGTCTTTGCCCTCCTGTGTGTGGCCCATGTGTACCAGCATGTGACAGCGGTCACTGAGTACACAAAAAATGTCTACCTCTCTAACAGCTTCTTCAACCTCCTGACCGTCCTCCTTTCCTGGCTTTGAAACTTGGGCCTCACAAATACTGTTAGGGTACACGGAGTTTGAAGACTATTAAAGCTACAGAAAGCTGTAATTGAGAAGTAAAAAGAGCAGATATGTGGTTCATTGCCTTTAATGTCAACGCTCAGGAGACAAGCAGCAGGTGGATCTTAGTTCAAGGACAGCTTAGCCAGTATCAGGATAAGCAGGTATACACAGTGAGATGTTGTCTCAAAAAAAAAAAAAAAAAAAGCAGATAAAAAAGGAAGGAATTAGAAAGAGAAAGGGAGGAGTAAGGTAGGGAAACCGTGAGATGAAGATGAGAGAAACAAGAAAGAAACAGGTACCAGGGAAGACAGAGCCGCCATAACTGAGTGAAACCAGGACTGAAACAAAACAATTAAGAATTTTAAATGCCCATCATTACAGCGCTGACCTAAACACCTACATTATCCTGTCATTTAGGATTTGGCCTAGGTGTTGAAAGCAAAGCCCCTCCAATACAACCTTGAAACGCACTGACTTGAATCGTCAGGCAGACAATGTGGCTTCCTTTCCAGCCACTGATGATGTCGCCCCTGGCTGGGTTTTTTCTAGATACATCTCCAATCGGGATGTTTCCCAGGTTCACTCTCACCTCCCAGACACTGACACAAGCTTATGAATCTTTTTTAAAGGCTGTCATTGGGATTAAAAAATTGAGGAAAACATCAATAACTTTGCTTTGGCTAGTTCTCCCTGTCCTTGATCCTGTCTGGAATGTGCTTCTTAGTTTCTTTGTTTTGCTTACATATTCGGCTTCCTGGTGGTAGGCGTTCATATAACAAACATGTAGTTACTAGAATTCTTCATACATGACGTCAGGAAATGACTCCGGTCTTTAGAGAAATGCATGTTGGGCTGTACTGTTTTCCAATGGCCCTTTCTGCATACCTTTCTGCTCTGAGGAGAACACTAACTACAAAGCTCCTCCCTCTCTCTCTCCCCATCTCCCTCCCCTCTCCCCATCTCTGTTCCTCTCCCAGCTCTTTTTATTCTATATCTTAGGCCTGTAGGACTCTGCACACACTGTAGTGAGACAGCTTCCCTCTGTCAGAAATCTCGTAAGAGTAGTTAGGAATGATAGACAGTAAACATTTCAGAGGACAACTCCGAAACTGTGTCTCACCTCAGGTTCCTTCAGTTTTAGCGAAGGAAAAATCAACCAGGAGAGCACAGAAGTCATGAGGATCCACACAGGACACGGTGCCTTCCGGACACCGAGTTCTTCAGCCTCAGCCTTGTAGCAAGCCCTCAGGCCACTTAGGGAGATGACCAGCAACCTCTCTTCTCTGTTTCTATATGGAAATGCTCATTTCACTTGCAAAAGAGAAGACAAAAATGTCACTTTAAGACTATGATGTTATAACAAACGTAGGAGTGTGAAATTTATAATGTTATAGACATATTTAGTATGAGATGCAAATATCACAGTAAAGCAGGCTGGGTATCCAAATCTCAGCACAAACTGTGACAGGCCCCTAACTAGCTAGTTCAGCTGACTAAAAAGCCCAGTGTTAAAGAGGAAAGTGGTAAGAGGGGGATAATTCCAGGGGGCCTGGGGCAATTTGCACCTCATAAATCTTTCTCAACTCCTCTTGGGAGATTCCACAGATTTTAATACTTACGGGAGTAACTTCTCCCTGTATATAAAACTTGGTACTTAGCTGTTGCCACTTAGGACAATACAGAGCGCTACTTACAGCGGTTGTGGCAGCTTGCAAACACTTGATAGCCTCCGTGTTGGATCACTTCAATTCTCCCCAAAGGATCCCAGTGCCAGGAGAACAAACTGCTTAGGACACATTGCGTTTCTCATCTCTTTACTTCATTGGTACAATTATTGGTTGGATAAGAGGCCCCGCCGTAAATGTCGGTGATAAAACAGTAGCACACCAAGAGACTTCAGAATTCTTAGAGCCCATGTCTTATAGTAGAGACAGAAATTAAGTTAATAATGTGTGTGTGCCTGTGTGTGTGTGTGTGTGTGTCATTTTTCAAGACAGGGTTTCTCTGTGTATCCCTGGCTGTCCTGGAGCTCACTCTGTAGACCATGCTGGCCTCAAACTTAGAGATCCTCCTGCCTGTGCCTCCTGAGATGCTGGGGTTGAAGGCGTGTGCCACCATTGCCCAGTCTAATTTTAATATTTTGATAGTGAATTAAGTTACTTTTTTCCCTGGTACCCCTTCCTTGGCTTCCCATATCAAGCTGTGTCCCCTCCAGCCATTCCTCCAATATAGCCCCAGGGAAGGGGAAAGATGACTACCTGTTAAAGCAACAAATAATAAAGGGAAAATGCTCTCCACCCAGGAAGGACTTTTCATTAGCAGCAAAAATGGAAAGGACTCGAGAAATGGCTTGGTTGGTAAATCTTTGCCATCCGTGCATGTGGACCTGACTGCATTATCGGCACCCACACAGAGAGGCCCACATCTGCACTCCCAGTGACGAGAAATGCAGCAGAGACACACAGCTTCCTGGAGCCCATCACTCAGCCAGCCTAGCAGAACTGAGGAGCTCAAACTTCACTGAAAGACCCTGGCTTGAAAACTAGAGCAACTGGGGGAGATACCTGACGTGAAACTCTGGCCCAGACAGACACTCATGCGCACGTTCGTAAGACTGAAATAGAAATCTTCAGCTAGAGGGGACCGTGGCTTGAGATCCTGCACTAATTTGTTTTGTGTTGCTGTAATAAAACATTTACAAAACTCAACCTGGAGAGAAGGGCTCCTCCTAAACGTCCAGTTAACATTCCAGCTCAGCTAGGTAAGCCAGGGTAGGAGTTCAAGACAGGAATCTGGAGGCAGGAACTGGAGCAGATGCCAGGGAGAAGCACTACTCCCTTGGCAGGGAAGGAAGGAGTTGCCCACATCAATTGTTAATCAAGAAAATGCCTGACAGGACCTTAGGCCAATCTGATGGAGGCAATCCCTCAGTTAAAGTTCCCTCTAGTGACTCTAGTTTTATGTCAAGTTGCCAAAGACCAGCACACGGGCAAAGCACTGGGCTTAAAACACACGTGACATAAAAACCGCCTGTATGTGCTAGGAATCCAAATCCAGGTCCTCAGCTTCGGAGTCAGTGCATTACCCAGAGTTACCTCCCAGACCTCACTTTTTGTGTATGGTGATCTGCCTGCATGTATGTCTATACACCATATGCATGCCTGGTGCCTCTGAAGGCCAGGAGCGGGTGCTGGGCCCGCTGAAACTGCACTTACACAGCACTGGGCTGCAGCGCTGGGGACTGAACCTGGGTTCTCTGTGAGAGCAGTGAGTGCTCTTAGCTGCTGAGCTGGCTCTCCAGCCCTCATTTTCCATCTGATGTAATGATCCACCCTGTAGTTGGATTGTTTAAGCCATCTTCTCCCAATGCTGTTTATATGGTTAAATTTCAGTCTCACAGTTTGCTTTTTCTTGCTGTTTCTCTTTAATTCCTTGCTTTGTATTTAGTGAATAATCCTAGTATAATTTTAATTTTTTTCATAGTTTTTTTATTATTTCCAGTTATTTTCTTAGTGGTTGCCACTAATATAAATCTTCTCAGAATCACCATCAGAGCTAGTCTAAGTTAATTTTGGTAACATATAGAAAATTTACTCCTGTATATGTTATTTCTTTCCCCTTTATGGTGGCTCCTCAGAATATTAATCTTTCCCCTTCTTCTGCCTCCTCTCTTTCCTCTCTCTCCTCTCCCCTGCTTCTCCTCCTCTTCCCATCCCCTTCCTTGGACTCAAATCCAAGGCCTGTGCATGATAAGCAGGCATTCTGTCTGAGAAACACCCCACCCATCTGAACTACAGTCCACACTTTCAGCAGAACTCATACTTAAGCTACTAAACAAGGCTCGGTGAGGGTTCCCTCAAGGACCCCTGGGCGGCTCTCCAGCTGCCCATTTGAAATGCTACAAGCTTTCGTGTGTGGAGTGTACTTTGAACTTGACTTGTCATCCATTACAATTTTCCAGTGGTATAACTGAGGCGCATGGCATAGGGACTCATGCAGTGTATCCGTCACTGACTTGTAGCATCGAAATGCCCTCAAATACAGAATTCTGGTGATCCCAGAAGTGAAGTGAGTGTAAGATAAGTTGGTTGGAGAGACCGTTGACTCCCACAGGCCAGTGGAGGTGTGCACAGATCAGGATGCAGAATAAAATGACGTGTTTCTGTGAGTATGGCCATGGTTCTGGTAAGAATGATGTGTGTCTGTATCGTGAACTGCAATATATGAAGCACAAAGTGTCAGTGGGTACATCAAGCTGAAATTCTCTGATATTTGTGCCTAAAACTAACAGCACACAGGATAAACATGAGTTGTTTAACCTTGAGACTTAAAACATGAGGATGGGGGAGAGGATGCAGGTAGGGAAGGAAGGAGGAAAGTTTTCTAATTATTATCTTTAATAGTCCCTACTTTTTGAACAAGGAGCCTGCCTTAGTTAGGGTTACTATTGCTATAATGAAACACCATGACCAAAAGCAAGGGTTTACTCGGCGTACGCTTCGACATGGTAATCATCATCGGAGGCAGTCAGGGCAGAAACTCAAACAGGGTAAGAGCTGATGCAGAGGCCATGGAGGGGTGCTGCTTACTGGCTTGCTCCCCACGGCCTGCTCAACCTGCCTTTTTAGAGAACCGGGACCACCAGTTCAGGGCTGGCCCTCCTCCATCAATCATTAAGAAATCGCCCTTCAGGCTTGCCTGCCAATCTTCTCGGGACATTTTCTCAACTGAGGTTCCCATATCTCAAATGACTCTATCCTGTGTCAAGTTTACACAAAGTGAGCCAGCACAGGGCGTGACATTTTCATTTTCCTCTGGGCGCTGCAAATAATACAGGCAGCCTTGTTTTTATCAAGCTGTTGGTGGTTCTAACGACCTAAAAGATCCCAGGCAACGCAGCGCTTGAGTTGGCTCGGGAGCGTAGGGTGTGCGGATGGCGCCCTCTAGCGCTTCTGATCCGCCAGAACTTGACGCAGTCTCGCTGTTTGAACGGAGAGCACTGATCAGCCAGGACTTCAGGAGCCTCCCTGTTTGACAATACAGTAGGAAACCTGTCAAACTTACTAGTTAATGCCTTTGTACAGTAACAAAGGTGATCATGTATTTAAAAAAATGGATCCCTGTTCTCAGAACCTCGATACATCCTAGGTGTTTATTAGTATTTTATGAGCAGAAGACACGCGAAAGCTGTAATGCTTTTGCGAGGAGCTGTCAGAGGCGCTTCTGCCTGGTCTTCTTTCCAGGGCTCTGCGGCCCCCAGCACCTATGAACTGGGGAACCCTGATGACAGTAATTGTGGTACTGCAGCAGGACAATGGGGGCGGGATCTGCCTTAAGCGAGGTTCCCAGAAACAAATGAGTAAGGGTCCCTCCCTGTCATGTGCCCACCCCTCGCCAGAAGTCACAGAGACGTGTCATGGGCTTCAGCTCCCTTGTTTCCTGTGATGACCCATACTCACAGGACTAAAACTGACCTAGCCGTGTCCACTGTTAGGAACGGCATCCTTGCTCAGGAACTCTGACCCCACTGCACTCTCCACACAGGCTGCTGACGAGTACCAAATCAGCAAGTAAACCTGTGCTACAGGGAACTCTGCAAACACACATTTGCCCTCGCACATAGTTCCATCTCCTCCTCAGCCCTGAGACAGAGAAGCAGGGAAGCTGCTGACATCTAGTCAGTCTCACTGACTGGTAGTCTCAGTCTGTTCTGGAGGCCTGTGTCATGACTCACTGTGGCTGCAGCTATCTGTATTTGTAATCTGTTATGAGGCTGAGAACCTATTAATTGATTTAGATGCTGTCTCAGTTAGAGTTACTATTGTTGTGATGAAATGCCATAATCAAAAGCAAATTAGGAAGGAAGAGGTTTATTTGGCTTACACTTCCACAACACTGTTCATCACTGAAGAAAATCAGGACAGGAACTCAAGCAGGGCAGGAACCTGAAGCAGGAGTTGATGCAGAGGCCATGGACGGGCACTGCTTACTGGCTTGCTCTGCCTGCTTTCTTAAAGAAGTGAGAAGGACCATCCCAGGGTGATCCCACCCACAATAGGCTGGGCCACCCCCCATCAATCACTAATTAAGAAAATGTTCCACCTTTGCTTGCCTACAGCCTGATTTTATGGAGGCATTTTCCCAAATGAGGTTCCCTCCTCTCTGATGACTCTAGTGTGTGTCAAGTTGACATAAATCTAGCCAGGACAGAGGCCTTATTCCAAGAATCACATGTTGGGGTCTGTTGTCCACTTGTCTGTTTTGTAACTTGATTGTGCTGGATAGTATAGCCTTATGTCAACTCGACATGAGAGCATCAGTAGGAAAGGCAGTCTTCCAGGCTTGACCCTACACAAAACCATCTCACTAATCCTATACTGCTAATGTCTTTGGCTGAACTTGGAAGCTACTCCAGATCATTTGTTCACAAAAATCAATGGTTAGGGACTGAACCCTGACTTGGCCATGAGGATCTTGAGAACAAAGTGAATAAGAACTTGACAGATTAGAAAGCCCACAGGGGTTAGCAGAAGGCCTGAGTTGAATGCAGGAATTGAAAATAATCTCTATCCCGGATAATTCCCAAGATCAAAAGGAGTTCCTGTCTTGAAAGAAATCCTTGTCAAGGATGTCTGGGCATGAAGGCTGGCAGAGGAGAGTTGAGCTGATAGCTCAGTCCATAAAGTAATTGCCTTGCCTCATAAAGTCTAAGTTTGAGGCCCAGAACCCACATTTTAAAAAGCAGGACATGACGGCAAATTCTTGTCATCTCAGCACTAGAGAGACAAAGATACCCAGACATCTGAGTTCACTAGCCAGGCCGCCTACCCTAGTGGTGAACTCAAGGCCAAAGGTAGACCTTGTCTCAAAAAACAAGGTGGACAGCATCTTTAGAATGACAGCCAAAGTTGTCCTCTGGCCTCCTATGCACACATATACACCCATGTGTACTTGCACACACACACACACACACACACACACAAGAGAGAGAGAGACACTTCAGAGAGGTCCTGAAAGGCTGAAAGAGATCTCTTCCAGAGATTTAAAGTTTGAGAGATGATTAACATTTCCATCCTTTAATGTATCTGTAATGTATGTCAAAGTATGATTTCCTGGACTCATCACACCAGAGCAATAGGGTGTGAAAGTAAAAGAAAAATCAAGTAAACCTGTTGGAGAAAACTTAAGCAACGGTGGTGGTCTGGATCAAATGGCCCCCATGGGCCCATAGAGGGTGGCGTTATTAGGAAATGTAGCCTTGTTGGCAGAGCATGTGAATGAGCAGGGAGTCGGCTTTGATGTCTCAGAAGCTCAAGCCAGTTCTCTTCCTGCTGCCTGTGGATCAAGACACAGAGTTGTCATCTCTGCATGTCTGCCTGCATGCTACCATGACAACAATGCACTAAACCTCTGAACTGTAAGCCAGCTCCAATTAAATGTCTTCCTTTGTAAGAGCTGCTGTGGTCATGGTGTCTCTCCACAGCAATGGAAACCCTAGCTAAGGCACCTGCCTAAAGGCAGTCCCGTCAGCCCATCCCTAGGACGCCAATGTTGCATGTCCCCAAAGCGTTCATGTCTACAGGGTTAGCCTCTTAAACTTGTGCTCCAGAACCCTGAGCGGAGCATGGCCAAAATGTGGCAAGCACTCTTTTTTCTTGAACTGTCCTTATTAGGTTTGGGTTTGGTTTGTTTTCATCAACTTGACACAAGCTAACATCATCTGAGGAGACAGAGCTGCAACTGAGAAAATGCCTCCATAGACTGGCCCATAGGCAACTCTGGGGGCATTTTCCTAGTTAGTTATTGGTGCGGAGGGCCCAGCACACGGTAAGGGTGGCGCTCCTGGAAGTTGGCCCTGGATGATATGAGAAAGCAGGCTGATCGAGCCATGGAGACCAAGCCAGTGAACAGCTCTGGTCCACTGCCTCTGTTTCAGTTTCTGCCTCCAGGTCACTGTCCGGTTACAGTTCTTGTCCTGACTTCCCTCAGTGATGGACCTGAAAGTATGGGACAATAAAAGCCTTTTCCTCCCCACAACACTTTGATGGGGTCTTTATCACAGCAGTAGAAACCCTAACAAAGACAATGACCTTAAGCTGCAACTGCTCAGAAATGCTCCTTAATGAGCATCTGCAGGAAGATACCCACTCCTTGTATGCTTGCTTAAATAACAATGGGGAGGCCCCCCAAATAAAATCCCTATGCTTTATTCGTTTGTGAATGTAGAAATCATTCTAGTGCTTTTCCTTCTGTGCTGTAATTAATCTTTCACTCACCTGTCTCAACCAGTGTCCTGTTGCTGTGAAGACACCATGATGACAGCAACTCTCATAAAAGAAAATATTTAATTGAGGCAGTCTTACAGGCTTAGTCCATTCTCATGGTGGGAACATGGCAGCATGCGGGTGGACATGGCGCTGGAGAGGCAGCTGAAATCCCCGCATCTGGACCCACATGCAGCAGAGAGAGAGAGACACTGGGTCTGGCTCGAGCTTTTGAAACCTCAAAGCCCACCCCAAGTGACACACCTCCTAATCCTTCTCAAGTAGTGCCACTCCCTGGTGACTACGAATTCAAATGTATGAGCCTGTGGGGGTCATTCTTTCTCAAACCACCACAACACTCTTTAAAAAACTATTGATGTCTCAAGTGTAGTCCAGTGTATCTGTCTTCCTTTATGATTGGTGCTTCTTTATAATCCTTAAAGGAATTTTGTCTACCATCCCTAGTGAAAGTGTTAAAGATACAAATCAGTGGAAGGATGCTTGGCTGGCACACTCAATCCCTGGGTTAGATCTGTATTTTTTTTTAAATCCTAATGAAGACATTCTATGCTATACTCTAGAAGTTTTTTTTTTAAGTTTTATTTATTCTGTATACAATGTTCTGTCTGCATGTACACCTGCACACCAGAAAAGGGCACCAGATCTCATTATAGATGGTTGTGAGCCCCCATGTGGTTGTTGGGAATTGAACTCATGGCCTCTGGAAGAGCAGCCAGTGCTCTTAACCTCTGAGCCATCTCTCCAGCCCTGATATTCTAGAAGTTTTAAAGTATGTTGTGACCTTCCTAAAATCATAGGATAGTCCATTTTTTGTTGCTATAGCAGAATGTCACAGTTGGCATAATTTCTTTTAAAAAACTTGTAAAGAAAATATCTGTTTCCTCAAAGTTGTGGAGCATGGTAACAGCAGCTGCCTGTGTCTGTGTGCAGACCATGGAGGCACAGAGCAGGCCACACATCAACAGCCTGACTTTGCAACAGAACACTCAAGCCACAACTTAACTCACTGACATATTAATTCACAAGTGGATTAATAAATTCACTAGGACAGAGCACTTGTAACTCAACTGCCCTTTTTTAATTTTGAGACTAAAATATAATCACACCATTTTCCCTTCCCTTTCCTCCCTCCGAACCTTCCGGTGTAGCCTACCTTGTTCTTCTTCGAATTCATGGCCTCTTTTTTTCATTGTTATTGCAGACATATACATGTATACACACGTATATTCTTAAATATAACCTGCTCACCAGTGAATATGCCAAAGTGGATAGGAAAAGTCCACCAAGACTCAACTCCACACGAAGAAAATACAGGCAACTGAGGAGAGCCAGGGAAGGTGGTCCTCCCTAGGGGAGTTCACACCAAATGGTTGTCCAGTTCCAAACCCTTCCCTTTCCTCCTTTTCCTCCTTTTCCCTCTTTATTCTGTGGTCCCATCTCTTTTTTTTTTTAATTTATTTATTTTTATCTCAGTCACAGGTTAGGTACTTTGAATCCCAGGCGTAGCCCCCTCCCCCATTCCCTCCCACCCTCCCACTCCCTCCCTCATCTACTTCTTCCCCGCCCCTTCCAAGTCCACCAACAGGGGAGGACCTCCTTCCCTTCCATCCAACCCCAGCTTATCCTGTCTCCTCAGGGCTGGCTGCAAAGTCCTCCCCTGGGATCTAGCCAGTCTGTCACTCCCCGGCTTATATGGGGGAGGGTCAAAGAGTCAGCCATC
>CM053762.1:848953-879745 GCA_028658305.1 Pachyuromys duprasi | reverse complement strand
TGAACAGAACATGAAGCTTTACTCCAGGCACTCCAGACAGCTTCCACTGGCATCTGGAACCAAACCAGTAACACAACTAACAGAGCATTTAACCAACACAAGTGGAGTCCAGCAATGCTGGGCTGATGACCTCCAGGTAGGACAGGAATTTCATCTGGCAGACATGCCCATGGTCTCAGAGACTATGGCTCCCTCAAGGCTCATGGGGCCTATGGTTTTAGTGATTGAGAAAAAAATAATGCAAAGCAAGACAAAGCCTGACCAGGAAAGCCAAGACCACCACCACTTGAGGTCCTCCATGTCTTTACTGTCCCTGAACCCAAAGATCACTAACTTGACACATGCTATGTCCTTGCATATGGACTCAGCGCTGTATTCCCACCTGCCATTATTTAGTCCTAAAGTCCGCAGGCTTCTTGAACTACATGTAAAAAAATGGATACATTTCCAGAAGTGGGGCCTTCCCAGACGTGTGGAGGAGTCTGTGAGGCAGCTTCTGCCAGACCCAACATTATTTTGTCAATCTAGAAAAAATCCACTTTCCTCCATTCTGAACAGTAGTTCTAAGGTCACTTTGGACAAAATTGGGACCATTTCCCACCAGATCAATAGCTTTTATTTGGCAGGCCAGCCCATCCAGACCTGCTGGGTTTCTGAATGGTCTGTTATAAACTGGAAACAAAGAAATCACTGGTGGCACCAAATCCATACCTACTTGCCCTCTCATGAACTTGAATGCCTAAATGACTGCTCTCCACTCCCCAAGGCACACTCAAAGAACAATCTTCAGAGTGAATATTACAGCCAGTTATTCTGTGGCCTTCCATCTCTTCACAGTGAGTCCCTGGATGCCACTTCCTTAAGCTCTCAAGGTGTCTCCAAGAATGAAAGCACACCCAAGCCCCCCACAGATCCGCGACCCTCAAGTGAGCTCTCCCTCCCCTTCTATCCCAAAGCACCATGTAAATCCGCCCTGCCCTCTTCCCCACCTTCTCCAAAGGGCAAGACTCCCTGTGAACACGAAGGTCTGCCGCAGATCACTGTCCCATTTCTGACTCTGGAAGAGTGTGAAGCATTGGAATGCCACCTCCTAGAGAGGCAGGTCAGGCTCCAGTGGGGCCCGCCAGCTGTCTTCCTAAAAAGCAGGTACACCCAGAGCCATGTGCAGTGTAAACCGCATGGAAAAGCTAAGACTGTAAAAACTTCCTGGCCAAGGACGCCCTTTTCACAACCAACCAGGGAATCATTCCTTCCAGAGCGTGCGCGCAGGCTGCTGGAGTTCCACCTCCAGAAGCAGCTGATTTACCTGCGCTGGGGACTGCCCCAGAGGATCCAGCGGTCCATTCACCTGCTCCTCTCCTCTACCGACCAGCAGTCCCTGTCCCGCAGCGGCATCCCAGACGACCCAAAGGCTGATGGCTCTGGCGACATGTTGTCACCCCGGATAGGAAAAAAGTCAATCTTCATGCCACATTTGTTTGTCCAGGCAAAAGTAATGTTGAAGAGCCATGTTGATTCCAAGTGTGGACAGATCCATGAGGGCAGGGTCCCAAGCCAAGTCTGGAGTTCTTGGGAAGGCAAAATCCCTGGGAGCTTGGCAGCAATGGCTTCCTTCTCTTGGATTCCACAAGGCCAGTGCCCGAAGTTACAGGCAGAAAACATCCCTGACCTGAATCAGAAAGTTGTTCCCTGGAAAGCAAAGCCCGACAACCAGGAGAGGCAGACCTTATCAGGTGCCCTCATTGAACACTGTAAGCGGCCCCAAGCTCTGTCCCAGGAAACCATTAAGAAGCTGGAGACAACTTTACAGCATAAGCATCTGGCCTTCCTGTCGGGCCTGCCAACCGTCTATTGCATAGCTCTCTCTAGGCCCTCATCCCCAGCAGCCACTACTCAACCTAGAGGCACAAAGACAATGTCCAGGCCTGTCAAAAGCCCACAAAAAGCTCAGACACAAACTACCTCCCTGGAAGGTCCACTTGAGCCCTGCACTCAGGACAGTGAGGCCTCTGCCAACACTGCAGGAGAGTTGCAGCCTGAAGTGCAGGTGGAAGGAAGGACAGAGAAGCTGTCTCTAGAGAGCCAGCCTGCCCTGGAGAGCCCCTGCTCCTTAAAGGCATATACCTTAGCAAAACTGAATTTCCACCTGAAAAAAAAGATCCTAGGTAAACAATTTGGAATTTCTGAAAAGGAGGAGTACAAAGAGCTGGCTGTAGCAGGCCTGGAGAGTGGATACACGCAGGAATTTCTTGGGAGTCTAAGCATCCCAGAAAGCACAGTGCTACAGGAACAGCCCACCTCACATGACTCTCCTCCAGCCCCAGAGGCAAATAGGGCCCACCTTAAAAAACAGCCAGCTGCTGCAGTGCAGGCTGCATGCCAGGAGCAAAGGCCGCCTAGTTCCGAAGCACTGCCCCACGGTTCTGCTCCTGGGGGCTCCGAGGCCTCACGGTTCTGCAGGAATATGATCAAGGCCCAAGGTCAGATGGGGACCACTGGGGCAGAGACCAGCCTAGGGGAACCCTTTAGCCCTGAGCCCCACAGTGTCAAGAGCAAGTACCCAGCCCATGCCCCCACAGTGACAGACAAGAGGGAGGAACCAGGGAAACCCAAGGCAGTGGGGGACCTTGGAAGGGGGGACGCAGGTCTCAGGCTTTCCCAGGCCAGTGAGAAAGCACAGCAGGATGGAGATGGGGAGCCAGAGCAGCAGCACAGGACAGCCCAAGGCTGCTCACAACAGGGTCAGAGCTCGCATCTGGAGGACATCCGTCCACCCAGCCCCCAGCGGCCCCCTGAGCTTGAGTTCCCAGATCCACCTCCAGAAGTCCTTATGGAGGCAGAATCTGAGCATGACATGCAAGACAGTCAAACCGAGGCAAGCGCCATCCCGGAACCTGCAAGGATGGCTGAACACCCCCAGCCTGTGGTCTCCCAGGCTTCCCAGGGCAGGCCTTTCCACCGCCCACCAATCCAGGGAAAGCGTTTTCAGGGCCAAACTTGGCAAGGTCACAGTTCACCAGGGCGGATGATGCCAGCGTCTACTTACGTTGGTCCCAGCCTTCTTCCAGAGGCTAGCTTGAAAAATAAGATGAAATCCTTTCTTCAGTCGATCAGCCCCAAGATAAAAGGCAAAACTCACACAGAATCATCCATGGTCTCTACGCCTGGAAAAGTGGCCAAAACCAAAGAAAATGTTGAAAAGGGTCTGCCTCAAGCCAAAAGCCCCAGCAAGAAAACTAAGACAGAGGTCTCCAGAGGGCCCAAGGGCCAGTCTGCGTCCTCGGAGAAGTCAGTGATCGCGTCCTTCTTAACTGCTCCCCATATTCTAGACAGTAAGCTCTGGCCGCACTCCCGACGGCCTGGCTCTGTGTCAGCGCCAGGCCAGTCCCACCACTGTCCCCGACACTGCCCTAAATTGGCTTATGCCGCTCAACACAGAAACCCACCCTAGGTCCCAGGGTTCACCTCAGAAATGTTCTTCTGCTAATGGACACCGCCCGGGGTGATGACAGCTTCTAGGCTCCCCAACTTCTGTATCCCTTTAAGAGTCCATTGTTGTCATTTTAATGAACAGGTGGGGAGCGCAAGACCCAAAATGTATTCTATATCTCTAAATGAGTTGTTTGTCTTCTTTGTTTCTGCTGTACATTATTGAGGTATGAAAGAAACGTGTCTGTCTGCATCTCAGGAAGAAGATTTAAACTCACGTTTCAGACAACCTAGAATGTGAATTAAAAGACTTGATCAGAAAGGAAATCTCTTGTGTAATTAAAGATAAAAAGTTGGGCTTGAGTTCCTTCACTAAACTCTTTGCCTGTCTCATATCTCGGGGCCAAAGAGAAAGGTAAGGGAGGGGGAAATCCTATGCTCTCAACTTAATTACAAAAGCCAATGCCTAAAACAAACAAGCGAAATTAATTAGCAAGTGCAGAGAAAAATATTGTTTTTTAACCTTTACTTAAATCCCATCAACACCAGAGTCACTGAGCCCTATTTATGCACAGACATTGCAAATGGTTAGCTCCAGAAGAAACGAGGTGCTCGGTGTAGTGACACACACCTTCACTTCCAGCACTGGGGAGGCAGACACAAGCTGATGTCAGTGAGTTCAAGGCCAGCCAGGGCTACACAGTGAGACCCTGTCTCAAAGTACAAAAAGCTCAGAGTAGCCTCCTCCTCTCCACAAACATTGCCTTTGCCCGTAGCGCTGCTGCCCCTTTCCTCTACAGCCCACATGGGGCACAATTCTTTCCTCGAGGTTTATAAAATGTACTTAGCTCTGGCAATGCCTGTTTCCCAGCTGTCGCCTACCCCAGCTGCTGTTGAAGGCTATGAAAACCTGTCTTCTGGCTGGTATTTAATGGCTCTGTGAATCTTTTTATTTCGGAGATTCCTTCATTTCTGGTTCAGGATGACAGTGACTACTGAGTGATGACGCATTGATGGCAGCTGTATCCATCGTCTCCACACAGCATCCCGATAGCGTCATTGACGTTCTGACACAGGAGGAAGTACTCAGGGGGTAAAGAAGTCTCCAGAAGTGTGACTTTGAGAAAGACTTTGTACAAGTATGTTAATTATGAGCCAGTTCTTAGCTCAAAAGCCATCCTTGACTTTTTTCATCTAAGAGTCCACATTCAATTGTCTCTACCATCAAAAATGCACACAGACTCTGGCCTGCTATCATGCCTTCTGCTGCCATCGCCATAGCAGAGCACAGAGGTGAAAATACAACTTGGGAACACACAAGCATCAACCAAAAATCTGTTACTGCAACATTAATTTGGAGGCCGTCAGTTCAGTATTACCCTAAACAACGTTTTAGGAGGCTAGAGCCATAAATATACTCTTTATGAAAATAATCTAGTAAGCAGAAGTATTGCAGATCCGTACATCTTATGTAAACTTAGTTTTTACCTTTAGTGTAGAATGTAGAACCTTTAATTGGGAGATTTTGTCTGACGGGTCTATAGAGATTACCATTAAACATCTATTAAGTTTAGGAAAGCGCAGTGGTGAGCAAAGATTTGACTCATAGCATCATCTTATACACTGGCAAAAATGATTAAAGCAAGCTGATAAAGGTCAGGTTCAGGGCTGGAGAGATGGCTCAGTGGTTAAAAGCACTGGCTGCTCTTCCAGAGGACCTGGGTTCAATTCCCAGCTCGCATGTGGTGGCTCCCAGCCATCTGTAACTCCAGGGCATCTACTGCCCTCTGCTGGTCTCCAGGGCACCAGGCATGCACATGGTACACAGCCACATGTAGACAAAACACGTATAAAATAATAAGTCTTAGAAAAAAATTTAATCTCTTCTAATCCTTTAAAAAGAACAAAAAGCAAGTTTTAACCAGATAAAGCAGGATCTTTTAATTATCATTTTTCTGAATGGTGCCAAACAATTAGCAGAAATGCAAAGATTTTTATTGATGATTTTGTGTTTAAGCTCTAAATGCCATGCAAAGTCTACAAAGTACAGCACTTCCTGATTTCCTTGCACACTCTAAGCTATTTAGACTCTTATAGAACATTTGGATGAATCTCAGATACATAGATAGTATACAAAGCCTGCAGATATATGGGCATATCTAGATACTAGATAAGGAATGTCAAATACAGTATAATAACCCAAATTAATGGTGTTTATCGAACCAGAGCTCTAGAGAGTGATCATTTAAAACATTCTTTTGAGACTTAGTAAATAAAACAAATATCATTTTTATTGGCCTACCAACCAAGGTGGAGACATTCATTTTAAACACATCATTATTTTTTGTCTTACCAATAAATTTAAATTAACATAGTGTCAAAGATTTGCCATAATCATGTGAACCAAATATCATTCAGGGCTGATTTTTAACTTAAAAAAATTTTCATGTGTATGTGTGTTTTCCTGTATAAATGTATATGTACCAAATGAGTGTCTGGTTCTCACAGAGGGCATCAGATCCCCTGGAACAGGAGTCACAGTTAGTTGTGAGCTGCCATGTGTATGCTGGGAATTGAACCCAGGTCCTCTGGAAGGGCAGCCAGTGCTTAACCACTGAGCCATCTCTCCAGCCCCAATGAGTTTTTAAGTGGCTAACTAAAATGCTAGATAGGCCTTTAGAGACCTGACTAGGTTGATGTAAATGTTTGATGTGACTCATTTTCTAATCAGATCCAGCCCTTCAAGAAGGAGGCAATGAGCTTACTCCCACCCACCCACGAGCTCCTCCCTCCGTGGGCTGCAACTTTCCTACGTATAGCATCAGAGGGGAAATCCTACAGAATGAGAGCAAATCAGAAACTTCCTCCAAAGAGAATCTCTCCAGCCCAAGTATAAGCCATGGCTTGTACCTCACAGAGGCCCACTAACCAACACTCTTCTGTCCCTTATTTCAGAGTGGGACTGATGAGCCCTAGAGCCCAAGAATTGGTCATCTATAGTACAAGAGAACAGGAAAGAAAACACTAAGATTAAGGAAAACATGAAGGCTAAGATAGGCTGTGTAGACAAACATGGTAACTGAATGTCCAGGCCACCAAATCCTGATTCTGATGCCAAAAAAAATTCAGAGAAGTCCTCATCTGATGCCAGGCAGGTCCAAGAGGGTCCCCAGTTCCCTAGCCAAAGCCCCGAAGCCCTGGGTTTGCATCTTAGGTCTTGCGCTTGGAACCGCCCCCCAACAAAAGTTTCTTGGCCTCCCACCGCTGGGCAGTCCCAGCAGTCCACAGCTTTTCAGAAGAGCATTCCCGCCTTACAGTGAGTACCAGAAACAACAAAAAGCCACATCCTCCCTCAACATTCTTTCACTGGCTGGGAGCTTTGTATTCACAAGAAGTCACTCTCCAATTGGGACTGCAGTCACCGCACCTTGTCTTCCTCAAAGACAAGCCTGGGCAAGGCAGGTCACCTAGGCAGTATGCTGTAGTCCCAGTAAGACAATCAGGTGAGGCCTTCCAGGGAGTGGGTAAAAATGGAGACATGTAAGGACTGCGCCTTAGGATGCTTTCGCTTTAAGAAACTGGAGGATTGGGGGTGCAGTGCTTGCCTAAGTGGAGGGCTTGCCTAAGCACTGGGAGGCTTGTGTGTGGTCCCTAGAAGTGGGGTAGAGGTATGAATCTGAAAACAGAGGAGAAACTAAGAACCAGAAGTTGAAACATAGTAGTCCCTGAGGTAGCAAAACCAACAGAAGACTGTGTCACACTGGAAGTTATAAGACCAGATCTTTAAGAACAAAGTGATGAATTACATGGGAAGTGCCAATCTGCCATGTAAGACTGTTGAAGATTGATCTGGCCCTCAAGATCTGCTTACACCCAACCTTGGTTTGTAAACCTGCCTAAGACATACCTGATTGGTTGATTAAACAGTCTATACCTGGGCAGGGCAGAATGGGGTAGGTGTGGCTAAGGTTCCTTGGCCTTTGGGTTCAAGAGAGAATCACAGAGGAGACGGATGGACAGGAAGAGAGGGGCAAGGATACCACAATGGGTTAGCATGGAGAGCAAACCACGATGGGTTAGCATGGAGAGCAAACCGTGTGGGGCTGGGAGGAAGGACTTCAATAATGGCGTGAAGAATAAAAGCAAGTATTTATAAGATTATGGATGGAAGATAGGATGGTTAATGAGGAGGATTAAGGTGAACAGCATTGGATGAGGGCTAGGAGATGGATGGTGAGGTGATTCATACCGCATAGGTAGGAATATCTGCCTGGCCCAAGATAAATAAGGCAATTATAAAATCTAACAGGTGTTTGTGTCTTATTACTTATGATAGCAGGTTAGATAATACCGCTATGATAATCATAGAAATAATAATAAACATTATATAGCCCAATGCTTTTTTAAAAATGTACTGCAACCTAACATGCAGATATTCAATTTAGCTACCAAAAGATTGTTTACAACCTTGAGAAGAGCAGCTCTGGGCCAGTGAAACACACAGACTTGATAGAAGTCAGCAATGGAGATTTATGCCTGTTAAGGGGGCTGAGAAAGGAAGAGGGTGACTTCAAGGGCAGCCGAACAGCAGGAGCTTTTCTGAGAGAGCAGAAAGTGGAGGGAAGGGAAGAGAGAGAAAACAGACTTTCCCCCACAAATAAAATCAAAAGAAGAAAGTTTCTCCACCAATTAGTCAGTGTGTGGACAATGAGTGTGAGGGTGAAGGGGAATCCAGGAAGGGACTATGGCTTCACAGGAGAGCCAAGCCAAGAAAACAATGAAGGTAGAAAGGGGTTCTTTAAGTTACCGTGAAAGTGTCTACTGCACAAAAATTTGGAGGCAATATAAGAGCCCAGATGCACACAAAAAGGTGGTTGAAGCTGCTCACGCATCTGAAGCAGGTGCTGGCAGAGCACAGAAGCTGCAGGAGACTCCAAGGAAAGTACCAGGTGCTCCGCAGAGGAGCAGGGAGGAGGCTCTCAGGGGAAATGACGCTGCCCTGAGTCCCTGTCTAGATTCTCATTCGCTCCTCAAGGTTACCAACACAGAGACTTTCTGTCTTAGGGTCCACAAAGTATTCTCATTAATGCTTACTGGCCACCAAAATCCCTCCAAATGTGCTGCAGCCTTCCAACACAGCACAGAGAGACCAAGAACTATAATGGAGGACGCCCTGGGCTTACTTATAACATTGTATTAGGGGTGACGGGACGCCCTTGGTCTTAAGAAAATCTAACACCAGTAACCAACTGGACAGGCAAGGCTTGCTCAATCCAGGAGAACATGGTTGTTTGGTATAACGTGTCCACAGCAGAAAGTCCAGATGGCAAAAACATGGACTTGTTTCAACCTCGGATGATGGATGCTCCTACATATAAAGGAAGGAAGCCCAGATCCTGGTTAGTCCAAAGGGCAGAGAGACCGAAGACCAGGCCTGCTGAGCCAGCATCCCCCCAGGTGTTTTCCTGGAGCATCCCAAAGATGAAAAGCAGGTCTTGTGACTGGCACATCCTCTCTGCCTGCTGGGAGCTGGGCCCAGAGCCACAGTGCTTTATGACCAGAAAAGGCCTGGATAAAGGGAATTGACTGGAAGGGTCATGGTGGCCTGAGGTAGGAAGGCAGGTTACTGTGCACACATCCTGCTTGAGGGTGGAGCAGGTCCTCCTGATGGCGCCCCACAGGCTCCTGCCTGTCATAACCACCCTGGGCTCATGCTGCTGACCAACTTCCCACAGCAAAGGGCTGGAGAGATGGCTCAGCAGAGACCTGCGGGATGCTGAGTTCCAGGCAGAGACTCAGCATGATGCTGATAGTGGGTGAGGTCTTCTCACAATCCCAGCAAAGTCCCACCCACCACCTTTCCTTAGACTTAGGAGTAGGAAAATCTGAAGCCTCACAAAGGCACAAATTCAAGAATTTACAGCCTTTGACTTAGATGTTAGGAATATATCTGTGCTTGATTAGAAATGTAAAGGTCACTCTAGCACTTCCTGTCATGATAAGCGTCACTGAGCTTCTAGAGCATTGCCTTTTGGCTCTCAAGAAGAACATTTCAAAATAGCCTGGAAGACATGAAGCCTCACTCCCAGATCAAGAGTTATTGGAAGTCGTTGGCTTCTGGGAAGGGAGAGTCCATTCTAGTTAAGGGTATGGCCCTTGGTAAATCAACTGAAGTCCAGTGGGTGGTTCCATGATCCCTCGCTTATGGGCTGCACACATTGGACTCAGTGGGCTATAAAATATAAATTTAAGAAGGGACATGAAGTTGGGAGGGGGTGCGGATGAGTAGAGATCTTGGGTGGGTGTTGGAGGAGTTAGGGAGAACAGCGAGAGGTGACTATAATCAAAGTACACAGTATGCACGAGATTCTCAAAAAAAAAATTTTTTTTTGTTTTTTGAGAGAGATTTCTCTGTGTACACTGGCTGTCCTGGAACTCACTCTGTAGACCTGGCCTCAAACTCAGAGATCTGCTGTCTCTGTTGGGATTAAACATGGGTGCCACCACTTGGCCAAAACAAAAATTAATACAAGGTGTGCTGGCTAGTTTTATGTTAACTTAACACAAACTTGAAGTCCTCTGAGAGGAGGGAATCTCCATTAAGAAAATATCTCCACAGGATCCGGCTGTAGGCAAGCCTGTAGGGTATTTCTTAACTTGCACGGAAGGGCTCAGACTCTTGTGGGTGGGGTCTCCCCTGGGGTGGGTCTTTGTCCTATACCTCAGCAGCCAGAGTGGGCCTGGGTGAGCAAGCCAGGAAGCAGCACTCCTTGGCCTCTGCAGCTGCTCCTGCTTCCAGGTCCCAGCTCTGAGTTCCTGTCCTGACTTCCTCAGTGATGGACGGTGATGTGGATGAGCTAAATAAACACTTTTCCTCTGCAGCTTGCTTCCAGTGTTTAATAATGACAGCAACTCTAACCAAGACCTCAGGTCTCATAGCTGGCCTGGAACTCGCTATGCAGAACAAGCTGGCCATGAACCCCCAGAGAACTGTTTGTGCCTCCTGAGTGCTGGGAGAAGGTCATATGCTACTATACTTAGCAAAAATAGATAAAAAGTATCTCTTGAGAGAGCTCTATCTTATTGGAAGAGAATGTCTTTTAACGGTAAAGAGCCTCTCTAGCATGGACGACCCTGGCTTTAATTTCCAATATGGTTTTGAACAAAAAATAAAAATAAAGTAGAATTCCTTGGGAAAAAAAATTGGGCAACTGAAAATAAGTAGACATAAAAGAATATTCTTTCTGCAAGATTCACTTCTGTTAAGCAGTGGGTCCCAGTGTGAGTGTGTGTGTGTGTGTGTGTGACTCGGTGGGCAGGGGGAGTGTTTGTGCACATGTGTTAGTATGTGTGTGTGTGCATGTTTGTGCATGTGTGAGTATGTTTGTTGTGTGACAGTAGTGTGTGTCTGTGCCCATGTGTATGTATGTGTGTGTGCATGTGTGTGTGTGTCTATGCCTGTGTGTGAGTATGTGTGTGTGTGCATTGTATGTGTGACTATATGTGTGACTATATGTGTGATATGGTGTGTGTCTGTCTGTCTGCTTCACTTCTGTGCCTCTTTACTGCAGTCTACACAGGGATGACAAAAAGAAGACATGACGTGGGGATAACATGGAGAAGCTGCTCCTGCACCGTGTCCTCACGGGGGTGCTGCAGTCAGGATCCTGTAACTATGCCAACCTACCAGGGCCTAATCTCCACCTGGACTCCAGAGCCAGGCCTGCCATCCAAAGCACAAAAACGGCTCCTTTGTCCATTGCAAAGAGAGGAAGGAAGGGAAGACAATTTTGAGTTTAAGACGGTGTGGACACACAACAGAGCTACACCTAACAGGATGGGCTTGGGAGGATTGTCTGTTCTCATCCCAGAGACCAGGGTTGGGACCCTCATCACATGGCTGGGAGAAGAGCAAGGGAGAAGCCTGGGAAAGAATCAGGAAAAGATCCTGTTTCCAGGAGGGTGGGTGCCCTTCTTGCCTTCTCCTTCTCCACATATCTTCTCTCAGCCCCTACCCAGGCAAGAAGCACTGGGGATTTCCAGAGTGGAGCACTCCCAAGGTCAGGCCTGCTTCAGAGGTCACAGGGCCAGAGACCTGGGCAGGCAGCCTGACCCATGGGAATCCTGACAGTGGGAAGGGACGCCATTATTTGCGGTAAATAGTGCTGGCAGCTGTGGTGTGTCAGGGGAAGGGGGAGGGCTAAAGGAGGGACTGAAGCCAGCTCACATGAAAACAGAGACCCAGTCACACAGGTTCATTGACAGAGTCAACCACATCACTCAAAAACTGAATCAGACCGTGAAAATTCTTGTCTAGAAAATGTACCTACTCATAAACACCCCAAAGTCAGACATGTTGGAGCGGACATAGGCAAGACAACCATGCAGACACAAAGGCGGGCTTACATATACAACAGGCTAGCTGGTTACACAGATCCACAGACACAAATGCTGTCCAAATCCATCTTTTAAGCCCCTCTCCCCCAGTAAGCCTCTAGCTCTCTTCTGACCCCACCTTCCTCTCTCCTGAGACCAGGTCTCACTACATAGCCCTGGATGTCCTGGAACTCACTCTGTAGACCAGGTCAGCCTTGAACTCACAGAGATCCACCTGCCTCTGCCTCCAGAGTACTAGAATTAAAGATATGCACCATACTGGTTCTTCTCTTTCCTTTAAACGTTCCTTTAAAGAAGGCTTGTAACTTCTATCCTATTGTCTGTCCTTAATGGGATAGCCTTAGAGTCACGTACGTGTATGCCTGGTCTCAACAACTTGACTGTTAGGTCAAGAACCACCAAAGGAGAATCTAGCCTCACAGATGTAAGGCAAAGCACATATGTAAATCAGAACAACAATGTCTCCAACACTTGAGAATGGCATATCACTAATGAATGACAAAGATAGGTGAACTCTAGAAACTGTCCATGTGGGAAGATCCTCTTTGAAGACTTGCCAAAGTCAGGACATGAGTTCACAATCTGCTCTAGAAGCCCAGCTACTCACATACTTATCACCAGGAAAAGCCTCAGTTTACTCAGGTCCCCATGCCTACGGAATACTGCGCCCCAAACTCTGACTCAGCAAGGACAAGGGAAGAACAAACCAGGCAGACTGATCCAGACTACCCTTCGGGAACCATCAAAGTCCCGGGTGCCCAGGAAGGGGCTCCTGACACAAGACACAATCCCTTTATATCTCTATTTCAAACTTTAATGTTAGCTACAATCCCAGCCTTACGGCCCTACCCCTAAACCAAACTCCAGCCTCATCCCCAGAAAATGACCAGTGTTCCAAAGAAAGGGGGCGCGCTGACTGTCTACGAGATGTCTAAATGGCTGAAGGAGCCTGACAGAGAAGGCGGTGATGTTCTTTATCCCTGGGACCTGGATGGCCACCTGCCGTAGTTGGATGACTCCAGAGAGACATAAAACCTCACACACAGAGAGCCCAGAGAGCAGCCAACAAGCTCTCCCATTTCAGAGCAAAGCTGCCCATCTCTCCCTAGAGCGTCATGGAAGTCGAGAATCAACCAATCACACAGTTAACTCCTTGGCCAAGCTTAACCATAAACCTAAATTCAGTGAGCTACTCCACTCTGTCTTCAAAGGACCAATCAAATGGAAGCCAGTCTTTGTCAGCAAGAATCACAACCCAATTCCAAACCCCACTTTTGGATCACCAGGATCCTCTCCCGTGCTGACCGTTACCTCACTCTGATATGTACCCACAATGTCAACACTGTTCTAAGTGTTCATCTAACTGTAACCCCACCCCTGGATAGTTGCACACTGGGCAACATGCGCCTCTCTGCTGGGCACACAACTTTCACACCCTCAGGGACTCGGCAGCTCCTGCTGACCCAACCACCATCTTTCCCCCATGGCACCTTATTCCTGGGTGGCTCAATGCTCTGCTGGGAACCCAGGAGTGCCAAAGTGCCCACGCCTTTTGACCCTGGTTGAATATGCAGATCCGTGAGTCCTGGCCCACCCCAAAGCCTTTTCCAGGATTAGCCCAACCCTTGAGCTGAAATTCCCGCCATGCCCTTCCCTTGGCCCTTGTCTGCCAAGCTTAGGGGGAGCAGCTGCTGCCTGGAGCCCCCAAGCAGACAGGAGCAGGCAGGCCCAGAGCTGAGGAAAATGTGGCTAGTCCAATATGGGGATTTCCAGACTCTTGCAACACCTAAGAATCCTACCCCAGAATGGCCCCAGGTACCTGTCCCAGACCTGCTGAATCCGAGGCCAAGGGAGGCAGCAGCACACACAGCTTCTCCTACTTCCCAGGGGCTGTCTGGTGAGGAGGTGTGTCAGTTCTGCTCTGGTCGTTAGTGCAGGCATCGGCCTGGTACCTGCCCTAGTCTTTATGCCCAGCACCAGGGTAGGAATCCTCTGTTCCTGGCCTCGGTGGAGCTGTCAAACAGCAGCCAGGTTTCTGAGGAGTCAGAACCTTCACGTTCAGGACTGGAACACAGAAGTGGACACTTGAATCTCAGGTTGATTGACAGCTATTGGTCTTTGTGTCCTTTCCCCACTGGCTGCTCACAAGCAGTCAGGCCCAAGGACCCAATGAGGTTCTAGGATGTAAACGCTTGTTAGCCTTCAAGGGGACTGTGGGGAGGGATGAGGCTAGGCCAGAGGCTAAGGGCAGAAGACTGACTGGGTATGGGTTCCTGGAGTCCTAGGGAAAGGTAACCTCTTCATCTAACCTCTCTGCTGGCCTTACTCCTTCCTGGGGCCACGGCAGAGTCCTCCTCTCAGTCCCCAGGTCCAGTCACAGACCAGGTAGGGGCAGGAACTTGCCACCCCCTTTGTCTTCAAGGCAGAAGTCTCCTCCCCTGGCTTTTGCCCAGCAAAGTTTTCGTCCCCATGAAATCTTCACCTACCCCACCCAAGGCCCTTCATTTAGACTTCAGGCCCAGGAACAAGCAGGAAGACACGCACAGCCCTGAAACTTGAGGGTGGAGCATCTCTTTTAGGCCGTTCTACCTCTGCAGGCTCACATTTGACAAGAGAAGTTTCTGGTCTATGCTAGAAAGAGCTTTCAGGATCTAGGAACGTAGGCAATGATGGGACCTTAGGGGGAACCATATACCACAAATAAGAGCATAAATAAAGACAAGGGCACAACAGGATCTTGGGTGAGAGAAGCATCTGAGAGTTTAGGAGGGGAAGCCACATGGTGTCCTTTTAACTCTTCGTCTCCCCTCCCCCCCTTTTCTGTTTTAGGCTGGAAAGTCACCTCTCTCAGGAGAGGGGAGAGGACATGGTTTTTCTCAGACCCTCCCACAAGCTCTTTGCCCATCTGGAGTATGGGATGGGAACAGAACTGGCCCAGGCTCTTCCAGACTCCCCTATTGAATGTTTGGAATTACCTGGACAACCTGGCAAAAATGCAGGTTATTTGGCTCTGTTCGGAGAGTCTGAGCTGATCTGGGATAACGACTGAGTCTTTATGTTTAACAAGCTCTCCAGGTGATTCTGAAGTGCAGCCAGTTTGGAAAAGAGTCCAATACAAGATGGTTTCATGCACATACCATGCTCTAGGCACATGCATCTTCCTAGTTAGAAAACTCAGCAATGGGTCACTGTATTAGGGTTCTCTGGGGCCAAACAGATACCATGAATACACATTAAAAAGGAATATTTATTAGTCTGGCTTATGGGTACTATCTGGACTGCTCAGCAATGGCTCTTTCCACACTGGAGAGGCCGAGAGCCTGGTGGCTGCTTATCTCAGCATCCCAGGCTAGCACTGATGGCCTGAGGAGTCCAGAGAGCCACCGGCCTTCAGGTTGGAAGCCAGAAGGATCTGGATTCTGATAGCAGCAAAGAAATGCAGTGGCAACAACAGAGAAGATGAAGTCCCAAACAGGCTAGATGAACTCGCCAGCAAGACTCAAGGCAAGCAGGCCAAATGTAAAACGTTTTTGTCCCTCTGACTTGCTTGTAGCTGGACTCTAGGAAAGCATAAAGCACCCATACTGCGCTCTCCAAGCCTCTGCCTCCTGTCACACCTTGTGAGGGGATATCTAGATTAGGGTTAGCATCTGAGAAAATCTCTGAAGGGTTTTTTTTCCTTTTTAATTAACTAATTGTGTGTGTGTGTGTGTGTGTAAGTATGCATACATGTGAGCTTGCATGTGCCACAGTACAAGTGTGAAGGTCAGACAACAACTTCAGGGTGCAAGCTTTTGCCTTCTATCTCGTTGAGGAAAGTTCTCTGTTTCTGTCTCCCATCTCACTATAGATGCACACAGCAGAACTGCCTTTCTCTCACAGGCTCTGGAATGGAACTCAGGCCGGCAGGCTTTCAAGACAAATGCTTTTACTCAACAAGCTGTTTCTCTGGCCCCAGGAGTTCCCTGACTGTATTAACTGCAGTGGGTAGACAACATAAATGTGGGTGGCTCCTTCCAGTAACTGTCCAGAAGAGGAGCAAATCTGTGCAAAGAAGGAAATGATGCAGATTAAAGCAGAGATGAATTAAATAAAGACTAGAAAGATGATAAAGAAAAATTTAAATACCAGCCTTTAATACTATCACTGAAGAGGCAGAGGCAGGTGAATCTCTGTGAATTCAAAGCCAGCCTGATCTACATATTTGTTCCATTACATATTTGTTCCAGGACAGCCAGGGTTATATTTTAAAATTGTCAAGGGCTTGAGAGACAGCTCGGTGGTTCTGAGCACTGGCTGTTCTTCCAGAGGACCTGGGTTCAATTATCAAAACCCACATAGTGGCTCACAACCGTCTGTAACTCCTGTTCCAGGGGATCTTAGATCCTCTTCTGGCCTCCAAGGGCACTGCCTACACATGTGCACAGATTCATATGGGCAAAACCACTCATACACATGAAATAAAATAATTTTTGAAAATTTAAAAGATCAAGTCATTAAAGTCAGAAATGAAAGTAGGGACATCACTACAATTGGACATAAATAAAAAAGGGTTATAAGAGAGTCCAATAAACTGGGTGTGGTGGCATACACCTTTAATCCCAGCACTTGGGAGGCAGAGGCAGGCGGATCTCTGTGAGTTTGAGTCCAGGCTGGTTTACAGATTGAGTTCCAGGAAACCCTGTCTCAAAACAAAAACAAATAAACAAACAAAAAAGAGGGTGCTATGTTCAACTCTTTTCCAACAAATTAGACAACCTAGGTGAAATGGACAAATTCCAAACTCACAAAAACTACCAAAACCAACCAGAGAAGAAATTCACTAACTCAATGGATCCACACCAAGTAAGGAGATTGAATAAGGAATAACAATTTCAAAATACCAAACTAAGAAAATACCAGGCCCAATGGCTTAAGTGTGAATTCTACCAAACATTTAGAACAGTTTCAGCATCAATCATTGAGCTTTCAAAATCTGAAGAGCTGGCATTCTCTAACACATTCTGTGAAGTTGGCATTACCTGACATTAAGGCTGAATAAAGACACAACTGGAAAACTAGAGACCAACTCACATCCCTTACAAGGGAACACACAAAAGTCCTCCACAAAATATGAAAAAAAAATCATCAGTATGGTAAAGTATTATATACTATGACCAAGTAGAATTTGCTCTCAGGATTCAACAACGGTTCAAAATAAAAAGTTACATTAACATGAAGGTAAGAACCTATGTGTTCTTACCACATGATAAAAAAAGACAAATCCGGGCTGGAGAGAAGGCTCAGTGGTTAAGAACACTATTTTCCGAGAAGTCCTGAGTTCAAGTCCCAGCAACCACACGGTGGATCTGATGCCCTCTTCTGGTATGCAGATAGAGCATTCATATACATAAAAAGTAAATTAGTTAATTTAAAAACTCTTCTTTTTTTAAAAAGGTAAATCCAATACCCTTTCATGATGAGAAAAAAACTGAAAACGAAAAGAAACTTCCCCAACATAGCAAAGGATCTAGAAAAAACCCGCAGTGAATCTCATCCTCAATGAGGAAAGAGTGAGCTCTCTTCAGAACAGGAGCAAGACAAAACGCCATGCTCACTTCAACCCAACAGTGTAAATTACAGTGAGAGAGAGATCTCTATTAAAAGAAGAAAACTTTTCATTATTAATATATGACATGACTTTATATGTAGAAAATCTTAAGGAAACCACACACACACACACACACACACACACACACGTTTAATATATTAAACAAAGCTTGAAGATACAAACCAAAACACAAAATATATCAGTTGGTCATCTATCCATTTGCAGTTAATAATCCCAGCACACAGGAAGCAGAGGCTGGTGGATCTCTGTGAATTCAAGGTCAGCCTGGTCTACATAGTGAGTCTCAGAACAACTACATAGAGAAACCCTATCTCAAAAAAGAAACAACAACCAAATCCCAAAAGGAAATCAAGAAGACAATTACATTTATAACAGCATCAAACAGAATATTTATAAATAACCTTAAGTAGGTATAAGACTTATACTTCAAAAAATACAAAATATTGTTAATTAATTGACTTAATTATTTTTAAAAATAAACTTTAAAAATCCCTTATTTGCAGATTGAAAGATTCAATATTCCTAAGATAACATATGAACATAAGTGGCCCAGAGATTCAGTGCAATCTCTATCAGAATCCCTAGGGAGGCATGGGAGAAATTGTGTAATTACATTATAATCTCAAAAATTAAAGGAAGTTTTTTTAAAAAAATGCAACAACAAAACAAAACAAAAGGGAGGAGGCAGAAGCTGGCTCAGCACTTGAGAACAGGTACTCTTCTCTCAGGGGACCTGCGCTCCTGCATCCTCACCCACGCTTCCATTCACAGACACATAAGTACACGTGATTTTAAAAAAGCGGAGGAAACTTGCATGGTCCTGGATCTGGTAATGATTTTTCAAATGTGGTATTGTGATATCAACATCACAGCTGATAGGGGAGAGGGGGAAACTGGACTTCACGAAACATATTTTGTGCACTACCAACAGGAGACCCATAGAATGAGAAGAAACATTTGCGCATCAGGAATCTAAATCAAGGCCTATTACTAGGGCTATATACAGAACACTTGGTTCTTAACTGGACAGACAATTGCTGAAAGGGGAGAACATGTGTGCAGCCTGGAGGGCAGTAAGGAGGCGATCATGCTTCCAGGACAGTAGAGGAAGGACCAGGAAGAGAGGAAGGGGCAGGCAGGAGCTCACTGTGTGCTAGAGACTAGCGCCATCTGATCCCGCAGGAAAAGGAGGGGGAGCGGGGGGGCGGGGGGGAGTCTCCGAATACATAAATAGGCAGTGAGCCATTAGCAGCCCACACACAGACCCCAACTTGCAGCTGTCCAACTCACCTACAGTGCTGGTCTCATCCTCAACCCAACCACAACCATGGCTCAGACGCTGGCTCTGAGCCTCCTTAGCCTGCTCCTGGCTCTCTGCATCCCCTGGACCCAAGGTACCGAGGAGGGAGAGGATTTAGCTGGGGAAAGGGGCCAAAGAGACACCTTGCAAGCCGCCTCCGGGTCTGTGCTCCTACCTTGCAGGCAGTGATGGAGGGGGTCAGGACTGCTGCCTTAAGTACAGCCAGAAGAAGATCCCATACAATATTGTCCGAGGCTACAGGAAGCAAGAACCCAGCTTAGGCTGCCCCATCCCGGCCATCCTGTGAGTGCCCGAAGGGCTGGGTGCAGGCTGGTGGTTGGGCTGGGGCAGTACAGCAGGCCAGACTAAGAAGAAGGCTTGCTAACCTCCAATCCCGCAGGTTCTCACCCCGGAAGCAATCTCTGGCTGAGCTGTGTGGAAACCCCGCGGAAGGCTGGGTGCAGAAGCTGATGAGACGCCTGGACCAGCCTCCAGCCCCAGGGAAGCAGCGCACGGGCTGCAGGAAGAACAGAGGGACCTCTAAGTCTGGAAAGAAAGGAAAGGGCTCCAAAGGCTGCAAGGGGTGAGCATGCGGAAAGGGCGGTCGGGAAGCAAAGAGGAGCCTCCAAGATCTGCCTCTCACACCCCTCTTCCGCCCTCCCAGGTCTGAGCAGACTCCAAGAGGGCCGTAGCCAGTGACCAGCCTGTAGAACCTCCTTGAACTTCATCACAGCTTCACGCTCAAACTCACAGGCAAAGAGGGAGTTAAAAAACAGAAACGCTCAGGGGCCCCAGAGCACCCACATCACGCTGGCCCTCATCACACCCTTGTCCTGCCTCAACCATCCAGATGCATGGCGGTCCCTTTCTTATGTGGCTGAGCTGCCTTCCCGGGACAGACCCAGAGAGTCAGAAGAAAGAGTCTCGCAGAGAATGAAGAAGAGGGCAGCAGGACTGTCCTCCCTAGGAGGTCACTCAGGTGCCAAGGCCTGCCCTTGCTCTCCACTGCACCCTTCCCTTGCAGATCCTTAACTGAATAAAACTGCTCCACCTCAGCCTGAGTGCCTCTGTTCCTGGGCGCTTCTGTCCGCGGGGAAGCAATGCCATTTCAGTGCGGCCATGCTTTCTGGGTGCCAAGCTCAGAGCCCCACATTCCTGCCCACTCCGGTACTTTATCTCCAAGGTACCAAGACCCTTGATCAGGTAGAGGGAGGCTAAAGGCCAGTGTGAGCCAAGGTCTCTGAGGGAACTGTCAATAGAAAGAGAATAGAACCAGAGCGTGAGTGGGAACACACATACACTCACACCTATTCACACATACACACATTCACACATGCACACACAATCACATGCACACATACCACACACACACACACACACACACACACTCCATGGCTCTTCAGGCCTCTGAGGCCTCCCTCCCCCGATTGTGGTGAGCACCCTTACTCCAGGAGTGAACAGTAGCCTGTGGCCTGGAACCCCAGAGCCCTGACCCTCCTGAACACCCAGAGGGCTCCCTTCTGGCTGCAGCCCCAACCTCTTCTTTTGTTCAAAGAGCTGTTTTGATTTCCTCCCCATCCAGTCTGGAACCCTTGCCTCCCTTAGCTTGCTTCCAGTTAGGAAAGCCTCCTCCTTTCCCCTCTCTTTTCCACTCTTCTCCTGTGGCTAAAACCTAGAGTCCTCAAGCTCCTTTAATTTCTTCTATTGTTGTTAATCTGTACATGTGCATGTGTGTTTGTGTGTGTGTGCATGTGTGTGTTGTGAGTTGTAGTCACATTTGTGGGGGAACATGAAGGGACCAGAGGAGGATATCAGGTGTCTTCCTCTATAGCTCTCAACCTTATTTTTTGTGACATTCTCTCGTTTGAACCTGGGCTCATGCTTGGCTAGGCTGGGTAGCCAGCAAGCTTCTAGGATCACCCTGTTCCCACCCCGTAGTCCTAGTGTGACTGGAACATGTAGCCATGCCTGGCTTCTATGTGGGTGCCTGGGGATCTAAACGAAGGTCCTTTAGGTTTCCCAGCAAGTGCCCCACTGAGCGCTCCTCAACCCCTCCTTTAGCCAAGGACCAAGTCTCCTGGGACAGGTCTTTGGAAGCTCAGGATTCAAGCATAATTCCATCTTCCCTTCATGGACTCCAACTAGGCTTCCCTCTACCTCTTCTGAGAGCAGAGACCCTCCTGCCCCCAGGCAGGGTGAAAAGCCCAGTGATGAGCCATGATAATGTGAGAAAGCAGGGAACAGATCGTGGAGGAAGGGTGAGGAAGGCAGGGACTCAGGGAGTTAGTGATGGCAACACACCCTTCCCATACATTTACCACTTACAAAATTGTCCAAATGTCTACATCTGCCTCTCATTCCTGCTGGGTTGGTGAAGACAAGGCAGCCTATCAGGCTTTGTGCAATCAGGGGTGATCTTAGCCTGCAAACTCAGATTACACAGCATACTACAATATAAAATGCCTGTTTAAATGTGATCTCTACTTCAAGTCCCTATACCAGAATGCTAGCAAAAAACTTGACATCAGATTCTCGCTCATAGGGAATCTCCTCTGTCAAAAGCTGTGTAGAGTTCATAGAACACTCAGAGCCCATAGAGTCCTGTGTGAGGCGTCTTACCCACCACCTCCCACAACTACGCCATCTTTGGACGTGGCCAGGGAACACTCTGACCCCTGTGGTTATGCCTCTTTTTTGAGACATGGGCGTCCTGACACTAGAGCCTCCCACACCCCTGAGTCCATCTACCTGTCACCTCCCTAGCTGCCAGGAATTAGAGCCCAGTGTACACAGCTGAACCTACAGGACAGTCTTCCCTGCCCTCTCTTGATTCTCCAGAGTTTAACCCCTTCCCAGGCTTACTTCAGAGTCAGGCTTTTATAAAAGGCAAAGGGGCCTTCCATACCTCTGTTCTCAGCCCTGCCCAAACTCATGCCAGCGGTAAAGTGAGAGGAAAATCAGGCAGAAGCAAAACCTAGTCAAGCCTGCTGGGCTTGGGAGGCTGAGACAGGAGGGTTACACACCAACAGCCTGCCTGTAAGTTCAAGGTTGCATGTATATTGAGAGCAGGGTGTGAGGCAAACACCTGTCACATAGCTATGGTGAGTCATTTAGAGCACTGTGAGATCTTTGCTTTTTCTCGTCTCTTTTTCCTCTGTATTTCTTTTTAACCTGTATTGGGAATTGAACTTAGGACCTCATGCATGTTAGGCAAGTGCTGTGTTACAATGATCTGCTTTCCCTAGTCCTAGCTTTCTATTTTTCTTTGATTTAAGATTTAAATTTCTTTTCAAGTATGTGTCTGCTTTTTTGCACATATGCACAGTGCCCAAAGTAGTCAAAAGAGGGCATTAGCTCTCCTGAGCTGAATCTACAGGCAACTCTAAACTCCTCCTAGCCCTCTCTGCCCTCCATGGGCCACCTGCAAATGTGGGCATAACTCACACAGACACACAGAAACACAGATACATATAGACACACACAGACACACAGATATACATAGACACAGACACAAACACACACACATAGACACACACAGACTCACACAGACATACAGACACAGACACACACAGACATGCAGACACAGAAACACAAAAAAACAGACACAAAGACATACACAGATGACTCACAGAAACACACAGAAACACAGACACATATAGACTCACACAGACACACATAGAGATGCATACATTAAAAAATAAACCTTTTAAAGTTAACACTACACTACTGGTTACAAAGGAAACACCCAGGTCATCAATCTTGACAGTAGAAGCATTACCTAATGATCCATCCTGCTGGACCATTTGTTCTGTTATTTTTAGACAAGGTTTTTCTGTGGAGCCCAGACTTGAGCTCGACACGAGGCCCAACCTGGATCCCACCGTTAGTCTTCTGTGTGTTAGGGTTTTAGGTATGAGTCCCCACACCATGCTCAGCTTAAGAAAACATCTAATGCTTTTTTCCATTATTTATTTATTTATTTATTTATTTATTTATTTATTTTATGTGTGTGAACGTGTGTGTGTGTGTGTGTGCAGGTGCAGGTGCATGAGCCTTGGCGTGCGCGCACGCACACACACACACACACTTAGGTCAAAACAGGACATCAAGTATCGTTTTTTTTTTAAATCAATCTCCACTTATTTCTTTGAGGTAAGATTTCTCCCTGAATTTGGGGGCTGGTGTTTCCTTGGCCAGGCTGGAAGCCAGTCCCAGGCATTTCCTGCCTCCTCTCCCTGAAGGCTGGGGTTGCAGACACATATGGATACTCAACTCGGGACTGGGATCCAGACTCCAGTCCTCAAGACTGAGCAGCAAGCACTCTCAACTGCTGAAGCTCTGCCTTCCTAACTGCATTATCACTACCTTCTAACAACAGGTTATGGTCAGGGCCATCAAGAAGTTACTGATGCTGCATATATCAATTATTTCATCACTCTTCCATGAAGGGAACACACACACACACAGACTCTTAACCTCAGGATTGTGGGTTTGAGCCTCATAGTTTTAAACTACTTTTTTGTTTGGGTTTCCTTATACCTCTACCTTCCTTGCCCCCCCCCACTAAGTAGGAGAGAAAGACAGTTGGAAGGAACAGGGATGTAGACCTCTTTAGACTCGGTTCCTGCTGCTTAGGGCTGTCCCGCAGCTCAGCTAAGCAGCAGCCTTCTTCCTTTATGAGAAGCATTCCTCAAAACATCCGTTTCTCTCCAGGCTCGTATTTACCACTTCTCTAGCTGCCAAAGGCCATGCCCCTCTTCGAGCCGCACAAGGCAATTATCAGCTATACACAAAGTAAAAGCAACGCCACATCCCACACTTAAAACAAAACCTGTTTCTAAAGAAACCAAAACTTCCACTCCACACACACACACACACACACACACACACACCAGCTCTCTGTCAGAATGCTATAGAATCCTATGCTTCTTGTAGCCTTTGGTTCACTCCTTCCTTGTCAGTCCCTTAACCTCTTTAGAGCCAACTCTGGGCCCTTCACAATGTTATCAAATACCTGAAAGCAGATCCCAAGGAGAGAAGCTGGTATCTTAACATTTCGTCCATGATACCAAGCTAGCCACACTTCTATAGTTTGTGTATGTATGTATGTATGTATGTATGTATGTATGTATGTATGTATGTATGTATGTATTTTGTGAGTGTGGCATGTGCATGTGTACCCTGAATCGAGAGGAGGGCGTCAGATGTCCTGCCCCAGCAGCCATCCTGTGTCTGTCCGCCCTAGCCCCGGGGTCACAGGCCCAAACACAGCCACACCCAGGTGTTCAGGTGGGTGCTGAGATTTGAACCCAGGCATACATGCTTGTGTGGCAAGCGCTCTTACTGACTGAGCTATCTTTGCAGTCCCCAACCCCCAGTCCGTCTCATCTGTTGCTCGCCAGCCCCATGGCCACCAATCACTGTTATTGGTTATAATAGTGCTTAAAATGGGGTAATCTGGGGCCAGCACGGCGCACATAACACGTGGCATCCTCCGTTTCCGTCTGTGATCCAGTAGAGGTCAGAAACATGGAGTGTGTCGCTTGTTATCTATGAAAGTTCA
Organism: Pachyuromys duprasi; assembly: GCA_028658305.1. Classification (NCBI taxonomy): domain Eukaryota; kingdom Metazoa; phylum Chordata; class Mammalia; order Rodentia; family Muridae; genus Pachyuromys; species Pachyuromys duprasi. The sequence continues at coordinate 855,445 of CM053762.1, read as the reverse complement.
AAATAATTTCCCCTAGTTTTTATCATTTGCCTGTGTCTCCAGAAGCAGCCGGCTTCTTTTGTGAAGTTCTTTTTCTTTCCTTCACCTATGTGTTTTTTCTTCTTATATTTTGGGACAAGATGATACTGCTTGTTAAAAATCATCTATGTTTCTATTCGTTGCCATATAGTTCTTGATCAGTGAATGTCAAAATTGCCCAGCCTTTTTTTTCTAATTTTGTATGTTTATTTCTTTTTTTAAAAATTATATATACACACACATGGTGTGTGCAGATGCCTTCAGAGCCCAGAAGAAGGAGCGGGACCTCACGAACCATCATGGAATGCTGGGAGCTCAGGTCTTCTGCTAGAGCACCAAGAACTCTTGCTCGCAAAGCTGTTGGTCAAGGATAAAGAAATTGTTAGCTAAAATGTCATTTCTCCAAGATCACTGTTTCTCCCTTGGCAGCCAACTAAAACACGGCAGAACCACCCTATTAGTATTGTTAATTTTTGCTTTAGATGCACTGATAATAACGTAATAACAAAATTCTATTCTTGTGAACATCTCTCCCTGCCAAGGACAAAGGGAGGGACGCCACCGGCTCCGCCACCAGGGGGCAGCAGCGTCGCCGCGGTCTAAGGTCTGCGGAAGACAACGCAGCCCTGGCTTGCTCGCTTCATCCCTGTGGATTACCTTTTTAATTTGTTTTTTATTATTTGACGCGTATCGTGTTAGAGCAGAGATTTGTCATTATTTGTGTCCTTTTAAGAACAGGGCGCATTTCTTTTCCGCTCGTCGGGTTTAAGCCTTTTATCAGTCACAGAAGCGGCATTTAGCCGCTCAGGATCCCCCGGGGAGCAAAGAAACCTTTGCTTAGGGCGTGGTCTGCTGCTAGGCCGCTCAGGAAGGAAAGTCAAGAAGGAGAGCGCTGGGGAGATGTAAACTTCCTTGGCCTTTAAGCCAAGCATTAGTTATTCTGTGTCTTCAGCATTTGGTGACACAGATTCGTGTCTGTAGGGGTGTTTGGGTGGGGACCAAGGAGGTAAGCGCCTGGTGTTCACCGTTACCCTCTCACTGGCTTGAAAACCCGTGGACTTCAGGAGCCTGTCTGTGGGTCTGTCGCTAGGACTTTCGGGACAGGAGCCCACGCTGGAAAGCGAGCCTCATTCCCGGTGCTGCCCTTACCCTGACCCCTTCGGGAGGAGCTGGAGGAGACAGAAGACATTAGAGACTAGGCGATTCGGGATGCTAACGCACTCACATCCTTAGAGCTAATGTGCCTGGACTGAGACTTGTTCCAGTCTAAAACCATACTTTCCAGGCTCGGGGCACTCCCTTCAGGCCTGGGGTAGAGACACTCTGGACACATCAGCAACACAACACCCCTAGCACATGCACACTCTAATAACACACTGACGGTGACTTCCCAGGCTCAGGTGGAGCTAGAGAGCTTCTTGTCCCAATGACAAAGGTCCCTTCATCCAATCCTCCCAGCTCTGGTACAAGGATTTGCTCAGGGTGCATGAAGACGATGCAGGCAAGTTCCTTGGTACCTATGAAGCAAGCTGAGCTAAATCCACCTGAGGTCTCCTAACTCAGGGCTGTCACTGAACCAGGGCCCTCACAAAGGCAACTTGGCTGAGGTGGTAGCCCTGCAGGTTCTGTGCATATAGTCAGAAACCTCCCTCCCTCCGTGATCTGGAGGACTCCATCTCCATCTCACACACACACACACACACACACACACACACACACACACACACACACACACACCAGTGAAATCTAAACCAATGGCTGGCTGTGGATGACTGAAAGCTGCTATTATATATTAGCAGGAGATTGTTAGTAGTCCAACAATGCTGTCTTCACACTAGAGAGCTTCTCAGTAGACTTGGTCAGACGCTTCTGTAGTCTGTCTGCCAACAAAGGGCTGGGAATTCCTAGAGAGCTGCTAGTCTTCACCCATATTGGAAGGCTGAAGAAACTGAATTCTCTAGGGGCAGCGATGAGCTAGATGAACTCAGCAGCAAGACACATAGGCAAACATCAAGAGCTTTTCCCAGGGACCGCAATCTGGCCCACCAGCAGAAGAAGCTGTCCTACCCGAATTCAGAGTAGATCTTCTCAGTGCAATTACTCTAACCAAGAAATGCCTCACAGGTTTACACAAGGCTTGTCTCAAAGCTGGTTCCACACCCAGACAGCATTAACCACCGCAATGCCCGTGCTCTTTGTGCTCGCCACAGTGCTGGGCACTTTCCTAGCACCCCCATGTACCCTGACTCCATTACCTCTCCAATTTCATATGTGCATTTGCACATGTGCATTTGGGTGTGTGTGCACTTGTACATGTATGTGAAGCCAGAGGCCATTATTGGCTATCTTCCTTCAGTCATGGAACTGAACTCCAGTCTCTACAATAGCAGCAAATTCTTGTAACCACTAAGGCACCTCTCCAGGCTGTCCACCTTACTTTCTGAAACCAGCTCTCTCACTAACCCTGAAATTCACCAGCTGGGCTAGACAAACTGGCTAGCAAACTGAGGGAATTCACCTGTCTCTGTCTTCCTAATGCTGGGTCTCCAGATGTGCCGTACAGATGCACCATCCCTGGCTTCCGTGTGGATGCTGGGATATAGGCAGTCTTCATGCTTGCACTTTACCAACTGAACCAGCTCCCAGCTCACCCACCCAGGGTTTTTTAACCTTGCAAGCCTCAAGGCTTGGAACGTAGGACCTCTTCTACCTGCACGCCCTCTCTTGGTGACCTCATTGTCTTCAGGCTTTAAAAACCACCCAAGTGATTCCAAATGTGTATCTTCAAATAGCATCTCCCCCCTGAATTCCGGACACATGCCAGCTACCTACTGAACATTTCCGTTTATGTACCCAGTGTACAGCTTCAACTTAGCCGGTCAGAACCAAGCTCCTGGTCCCCCACAAACCCTCTTCTCTGCTGCCACATCTTGATAACTATTCTACCCACTGATTTCTTCCAGCCTTTGGGATTCTTGCTTTCCCTGATGTCCTCTGCTGAGTCCATGGGTTCTACATTCTTTCCAGAGTCTGGGCACATCTCACCAACTCCCCTTATGTCCCCTGAATTATTGCAGTAGCCTTCAGTCCCATCCCCTGCTTCTGTTCTTACACGACTTTGGTCTAGCCGACATTTAACAGCTATACAGAATCTTTAAACATTAAGTCAGATCATGTCAGGGCCCTGCTTATCCGATAATGGCTCCTTGAGTCACTCAGTGAAGTAGAAACCTACAATAGCTGCCAGCCATGCACTGTCAATGCTTACTGTCAGTCTCTGCTGCTACCCTCTTTTGGCCTGTAGGCTACTCCTCATATTCTTGCTCTGTGGCCCTTGAATCTGTTGTTTTCTCTATCAAGAATATTTTGCCCAGATCTCTGTGTGGCTTTTCTTTCTTTATGTTAACTCTCTGCTTTCTCTGACCACTTGATTTAAAAATAGCACATACCCCTGCATTCCCTACCATTTTTGCCTCATACCCCCCCCTTTTTTTGACAGGGTCTCACCATATAGCCCTGGATGCCCTGGAACTAGAAAGTGCTGGTTCTTACTGGAATTAATGTGTTCACCATGCCTGGATCAAGGTGTGGATTAAGGCATGTGCACTGTGCCTGGTCTCTTCATTTGTGTGTGTGCTATGTGCGTGCACATGGATGTGAGCTTGCCTCCAGAGGCCAGAAGATGGTGTCAGATCCTTGGATCTGGAGTTATGAGACCCCTGATATGGGTGGTGGGACCTGAGCTCTGGAAGAGCAGCAAGTGCTCTTAACTGCTGGCCCACCCACTCTTGCCTTCTCTGACCTTCTTCTTGGCAGTTCTTACCATCTGACTGTAGATGTTGTCTATGTCCTTCACTGGAATAGAAACCCTTGATGACAGGAATGTTTCTGCTTTGCTTTCTGCACTGCTGGGGACAGCCTGGCATAGAGGAGAACTCCATACACACCCACTGAGTGAATGTGATATAGATGCTCTGTATACTGTTAGTCTGTTATTGCACTCTTTCCTGCTGATTTTTGGGATCATTCCCAACAGGCACTCAAGGCAGATGGTAATGAAATAATTGAAATTCCACATTAGCTTTGCACTATACTATTGTGTGACTTAGGACCTTGGCTGAAAGAAAATGCATACTCAAGGAGTTTCAGTAAGAAGGGGTTCATGACTGAACCATTTACAGAGATGAGGGCTGGCAGCCACTGCACATAAAGTAGCATAGCTTCAAACGCTGGTCCTTCTTGCTAGACACAGCAGACTCTAAATGTACTGCCTGAAAGTTTGTCCATTGGAAGGAGTTCACTTCTCTGTCATGCTGTAGGCCACCCCTAGAGCGCAGCAGTAATTTCCTTCTGGGGCCGTACATCTTAGAGACCTGTCTGTAAAATAACACCATCATTGCTCTCCATTTTTCCAAGTCTAGAGACTTGAAGCAAAAACCAACAAGCTAAATGCTTAGCCACCTTCCCATGCCTTACCCCTTGACTTCTGAAACATCTAAGATCTGTTCTCTTACATGTGCATGCTTCGTGCACATCCGGCTGGGTGTGGTGCTGTAGCTTAGCTCACGCTGTCACTGGGGAACTACAGTCTGAGTTTCATACCAGGGCCCTGGAACAAAGAACTGTTTTGTTTGGCTTGACTTGATTTGGTTGGGTTGGGTTGGGTTTAAGTGTGTGTGTGTGTGTGTGTGTGTGTGTGTGTGTGTGTGTGTGTGCAGGTGCTTTTGGAAGAGGGCATCAGGGCATCAGCTCCCTCAGAACTTAGATTATGGGTGTTTGTGAGCCACCCTATGGGGTACAGGGAACAAAAGTCAGGCCCTTGGCACCAGCACACGCACTCATAACCTGGGAACCCATTCAGGCTGTATCCTTCCCTCACAGGCAGAAGTGTATGAGACCAAGGCTCGAGATAGCAGGACTTTAAACGACGGTCAGAAGAACTAGACCTAAGTCATATCTCTGGCCCTAGGAAGAGATGTAACATCCTGAACTGACTAAAATATTGTCAACAGAAAATATCTAAACCAGGCTCTGGGAACCCTAAATCTTTTAAGAAAGAGGGATACATGGCAAGAGGCTTTCTGGGAAAGAACAAGCAGGTCTTTCAGTTACATGAGGCACCATCCCTTAGAAAAGCTAGTTTATTATGGAGACTTTAGGAAATCACATGAGACCTGCCTAGAACGTAGATGGAGTGACAGTCTCTTTGGCCACTGCCTGGTCTCCCCATTGAGCGTCTGCCCTGCTCTACCCAGCTATCGAGTCTCTACACTCTTCTCTGTGTCTCCTGGGACTTACTTCAAGAGGGAGTGCAAGGACTGGGAGCAGAGGGGTGTTCAAACTGAGGTCGTGGTGACTAGCCCATCCTGTGTCTCACTGGTGGCGTTCTAAGTGATTGTGACACTTACATCCCCCTGATCCCTGGGTCCTCTTTCTCCATGCAAAGAGACTATCTGTATACACATATACACAAGCAACCCAATCCCAGGATTCCATTTTGGGGATCTATTTCCTGCAGTCTCTTCTGATTTACAGTATCCCAGGAGATCCTGACAGAAAATAAGTGGCATGCTGTAAAGATACAGGAAGATCAAACACTTTCCCTCTACTCACTACTCAGGACTTAAGAAACCTCTGATTACCTTATATGGAGGCTCTTCCCACCCCAACCTGTTGGTGACAGTGCTGGGTCAGTCTTGCAGCTGTGAACTGATGAAAGACTCATGGGAGTCCCTGACGATGTAGACCATTGGCCAGAAGCCTGAGCCACAACTGTGCTTGCGATGGGCATCTGAACCTGGAAGCAGTCTTCTGGAAGTGAGCCCCAAGGCTGCTGAACGATGCTACCTTCAGCTCCACGGTGTTGGAACTGAAGTGAATTAGAGGCCACAGGCGATGCTGTCAGGGGCAGCAGGAGGCCACAGCTCAACACAGCCCCCTTGTGGCCTGAAGAGTTCCCTTCTCCACAAGGACCTCTACTCAGGCAAAGCTGTTTGAATATACTGCAAGAAATTCCAGGATGGCAGAGTGAAGAAAATTCAAAGCTTATTAAGCACTTATACAAAAGATTGAAATGGAAAAGGCAGGAATTCTTTATATGTTTTCTCACCTAGGGTGAGCATAACTCAGGAGACTAGAGTCCCTGACAATCAATAGCCACCAAAGCTTCTGGATCCTTGTCTCAAGAATGCAAAGATTTCATGGAAAGTAAGTGGTAAATTTTTAGAAAGTTCTTATAGAAAAGAGCTTAAGAGTTTCAGTCGTGATCTTGATGGCTGACTCTTTGACCCTCCCCCATATAAGCCGGGGAGTGACAGACTGGCTAGATCCCAGGGGAGGACTTTGCAGCCAGCCCTGAGGAGACATGATAAGTTGGGGTTGGATGGAAGGGAAGGAGGTCCTCCCCTGTTGGTGGACTTGGAGGGAGCGGGGAAGAAGGAGATGAGGGAGGGAGTGGGAGGGTGGGAGGGAATG